>CABEEJ010004723.1:15399-59815 GCA_901482245.1 Timema douglasi | reverse complement strand
ATAAAATTAAGAGATTTTCTTCTGTGTGTGTGAAGCAAAAAAAAAGTGGTTTCCTGAGATAATCACGCAATATATTGCGCGGTTATCCTGGGCAATGTAGGGTAGTTTCTGCTAGTCATGGAATAAAAGTCCTTTGGGGCTGATATCCATTAGAGGCAGCCCTAGGTCAATCAATACTAGACAGCAGAAAATTTTGGGGTCTTTTTAATAAGTTGAGGTGGGGTAAAACATCAGTTAATACGTTGGGGGTTTTTTAGTTGATGTTTACAAATAAATGTTATTATTATTATTATTATTAGCACCACGTCTTACTACCCGTTCGGGTTGTACGCACTTACGCTAATATGTAATGGTAAGGTGATTGTGAGATTAAATGGAGGACCTACAGTTTAACGTGGAATCCGAACCACGGTGGAGGCCTGGCATTCCCACACATTCGCAAGATGTATTGTCAGAGGTGAAGGAAGGGTTTGGTAATCAGATAAATCTGTGCCGGGACAGAGGATTGAACCCCGGCCGCCAGCACAGAAGTCCGACACCTTACCTCTAGACCGCCAGGCCACCAAATAAATGTTAAAATAGTACTCCTTGGTAGTTGTAATCAATATTAATTTAAAATGATACCACAGTTAATACTCGATTCCGTGCACACCGTAAGTAGACATGTATAATAAATTACACGATCATTTCAAACTCTACCTAAAACAATCTTTAACTGTCCATACTAGGATTAAAATGACACACTTATTTCCCTAAACAATCAACCCCTACCCAGGAAATGAGACGTATAAGGAAACAGCCGGGTATAAGAGTTAAACAGTTTATGTTTTATTGTTTGGATTTTGTTACATAACGTGCTGAACGCAAGGTAAAACGTGACCATATTAAGTTCGTTACACCTTTCCGAAGCTGACAAAACCAAACCAAACATAAATCCCTGACTATGCACAACAAAGTGAAAAAAAAACCCACGTAGTCAGTCATGGCCGTAAAGACTGAACATTGGGGATATGGACAAAAGAAATAAAGAGAGAATGGTAATTATCTAATAGCCACAACTCGTAATATAGGATGTTTAAATGACAAAATATTACCTCAAAAGAGCAAAAGTAGCCTGATATACATTTGGTAAGGTTGGTTTAATAAGATCTATTGATACTTTCCTGAAACATCTAACAGTGGGTTTCACTGAAGTATCTAAACTTATACTTTCTAAATACAGATTGTACAGTATACATTAGGATTTACAAACTAACTTAACTTAAAAAAGGAACCAAGAATAAGTCCTCAGTCCTAGCGCCTAGCTATTAACTAGTTATATGACAGAATGAGCCCGTATACAGTTAGTAATAATATATTAATCAACATCACTCGTAATCGAACTATGATCACCTTAGATTTTAGTCAACCGCTTAGCTAAGAGGAAGGGTAGCGGTATCATAATAATGGTTGGTAAATTTAAATGTTTAAATTTAATTTCGTAAAGAGTAGAATTGATTCACTTTTCTTTGATATAACTAGATGTCCACCATTTTTAATGAAACTTCAAAGCAGTATAAAAAAAACTTCTGAAATAACGTTGATCATGTTTTGTTGTTGTTTTTTTAAGTAGAAGTGAACACATACACCATTGTAAGATTAAAACAAGTTTAAATTAGAATTAATCTATTTTTAAGGGGCTTCCGTTATACACACCATGACGTGATTTAAGGTGCCGATGTTTCTTCTGCAATAGAACGCCCCTGTTCAGAAATTTTGTGGGGCCTGGCCTATACTCCATTCACGGTGGGAATTACTCTCTGAAAGGTCTTTTTTCCTACCAATATTCTATTATATAATAGATTTCTGGTAAGGAAAAAGGCCTTTCAGAAAACAATTCCTACCCTGGACAGACTTTATATGAGCTCAGCAAACCGAGGCAATTCAGAGAGCCAGGAAATGATTCTTGTAAGATACTCTTAACATTGGTGTTTCAAGACAAACCACACTGTGTACAACCGGAAGTCAACTGCAAGCACTCGTGTGTAAACAAAATAAACATAAAATAACAAACTTATAAACTATATGGCCCCGGTAACCTCGTGGTCTAGGGGTAAGGTGTTAGACTTCTATGCTGGCGGCCGGGGTTCAATCCCCGGTCCCGGCACAGATTTATCTGATTCCCAAACTCTTCCTTCACCTCTGACAAGACATCTTGTGAATGTGGGGAATGCCAGGCCTCCACCGTGGTTCGGATTCCACGTTAAACTGTAGGTCCTCCATTTCATTTCACAATCACCTTACCATTACACATTAGTGTAAGTGCGTATAACCCGGACGGGTAGTAAGACGCAGTGCTAATAATAATAATATATGGCTCCAATTTGTTATCACTGCCTCTTATTAACTGGTTCAGATTGTAAGTACATGTAATAATTACTCTTATGGGGTAAGGGATAAGGGGTAGTATACCCACATTCGCGTGGAAGAAAAATGGTAAACCATGTAAGAAAGTTTACCCTCAGAAACCAAACCAAGATTCACATAATATTTGGGACAAGGATTTGGAGGGTAGTGTAGAGAAATTACTGCCAAATTAGTCGAAAAGGGGATAGGAAAATCACCCCTTGTAGACCCGACCGAGATTTGATCCTTGACCTATTCATCACAGATAATCTGCTCTTACATGATCTATCACCTTGGACCGGGATACCACTGGTTTGGGTAAGCAGGGATATTATAAACGGTGGAACTTCTTTTAAAACAGCAGGCTTGATGGTACACTACATTTAAATTTATCCTTCCTAGATTGCCCCCCTCAAAATATTTTGAGTTACGAAAAGGCCAAACGGGAAATCAGGCAAGAAAGACTTAATATATAGATTTGTGTAACCTCTTTAGGTCGTAGACTAGCTATATTGAAATTATAATTGTATTATTATTAGCACCGCGTCTTACTACCCGTTCGGGTTATACGCTTTTAAGTACTAATTACTTTAATGGATTAGGAATTGGGGAGGTTTAATTAGAGGAAGTGAACCCGCATTTGCGTGGAGGGAGAGTGGAAAACCATTTTAGGAAAAACCACCCCCAGTTCACCCTACCAAGATTCGAACCTCGATCTCCCCGTCCTCAGCGGTAGAGATCAACACGACTAGCGCGTTAGCCAACTACGCCACCGAGGCGGGTGACTAGCTATATTGAAATTCTAATTGTAAATTTATCTATAAAAATGCAATCACATTGATACCATTGATTAAATATATTTTTTAGCACTGTGTCTTATTACATGTCCGGGTTATAAGCCTGTATAATAATTACGATAATGTTTTATAGATCAGACAGGTTCAATTTAGAGAATGAGAAACAGCATTTGCGTGGAGGGAGAGTGGAAAAACCATTTAGGTAAAAAAATACCCTCACTCCCTCAATGCACCCAACCTGGATTGAACCCCGGTCTCCCAGTCTTCTAGTCTAACACAAGAGTAATGCGTTAGACTACCTACGCGGCCAATGAAGCGGGTAATTGAAATAATTATTTATTTGTACTTTATTATGGATATTGGTTTATTTTTAGCACTGCGTCTTACAACCCTTTCATTTTGTACACCTATGTACTAATTACTCTAATGTGCTTGCGGTGACTAGGGTTGAATATATAGGAAGTGTATCCGCATTTTCGTGGAGGGGAGTGGAAATATCTGACAGGGATCCAAACCCCGATCTCCCCATCATCGGTGGTCAAGTCCATTGTGGGAGTGAAGCGTTAGACTATTCGGCCACTGAAGCGGGCTATTGTTATTGGTTATGAAAAAGTGACAGTTACAGGTCACAAGACTTCACGTATAAAATATTTGAGAATTGTTTTAGAAACTTTTATAATTGTCGAAAAAAGTTCCATCCTATCTAAATCGGACTGTAGATCTTGGAGGATGTGCAAATCCAGGAAAGAACCACGCCAGTAGATGAAGCAGATACTCACTTCACTGTTAATTCATATTTCACGCTGCTGTGAATGTCCGTGGCGGTAGTAACGGTTTAACGCCATCCAAGTACAGCCCGATTTACACGGTCATAAGCTCCTCACATCGAAGATGTGTATTCACCTGCTTCACTTCACTACATGTTTGTCTATGTCTATGTTTTCCAACTACGTCTCTCTCTCACTTCAGGTACATATGTGTATATTTTAAGGTCCCCGTCGACCATATAATGACGACATGACGGTTTTTTTTTGTTAATTTTCCCGTCGGCATAAACAATAACATACCCATAATCAGCCCGCAAGGGCGTCAAGGCTTTTTCAAGTTTAATAGTTCATTTAATTCTGTGTCAGTTAACATCCGAGAGCCCCTTTGGGGCTGGAGTTCGTTTTATTTTATCTATGTTATTCAATGTTTATACATGCTAAATGTCTGCGTATTGTTACAAAATAAATAATCCTATCAAACAAACAAACAAGCAAATATGTGTATAGCTTATTTATCAGATTTATTTTATTTATAACAAGTCTTTGCTACCCCTACGGTTTATCCACATTCATTCCCACTAATGAATTAAGAACAAGAATGGTAGCTTCTAGAATAAATATATCTGCATTTATATGTAAAGTGTATCTGATTACCAAACCCTTCCTTCACCTCTGACAATACATCTTGTGAATGTGGGGAATGCCAGGCCTCCACCGTGGTTCGGATTCCACGTTAAACTGTAGGTCCTCCATTTCATCTCACAATCACCCTACCATTACACATTAGCGTAAGTGCGTATAGCTCGAACGGGTAGTAAGACGCGGTGCTAATAATAATAATACTACTTCCCAAGGTATAGCAGCACGTCCATTAACCTGTAGTACCACTTTTGTATGTTGAACTTTTTACATTGCCAAGTTTTTGTACTAGTTTTTGTACCGTTTTGTACCAGAAATAAAAAGTTTTTTTACCCGTACCATTTATTTATTAATTACCACATACATGTGGGTCACACCATTTTAATAATTTTGTTTTATTTTGAATTTTGAATTTTTTTAAGTGCAAACGTATATTTTATCAGTCGTTCTTAGAATATTTGTTTATTAATTTTGCTAAATGAATTAATCAATCATTCATATTAACTTACTCGAGTCTTCCCACGGCTTCGCTCACATTTCAGTTGGGTGAATTAACTTTTTTTAGCAAATCATCTAAACCAGGTTTTCTCAAACTCTATGCTCATGAGCCTTACATGAACATTAAAATTAATTTTTAAGACTCTTATTCTTAGAATAAAATAACTTTTTTACGTTAAAAAACAAAAATGAAACATTTATTATTTAATTGATTACTTTATTTTCTGATAAGTGCTTTGTAGAAGTTTATTAAGAATAATAAAGTTTTGTAAGATATTGATTAATTTTATTGCTTCATAAGCCAAACGGAATATTAATATTTTAGTCAATCATAATTTAGCAAGTCAAAGGAAGTAAAAAATTGGTTAACACCTCATCTGAAATCCCCTCGCACCTCGCAGTTTGAGAAACCCTGATCTAAACTACAAAAAATACAATTTCAGACACGTATGAGGCGATAACTTTGTATAGTTGATGAAGCCACAAATTAACTACTACCTTTAAGAAGTAAAATCTATTATATATATATATGTGTGTGTGTGTGTGTGTGTGTGTGTGTGTGCAGTCTTTGCATATATATTTTCTCGCTTAGGGGAGACATTGTTGAAGTGAACACCAAAAGAAATAGTTTAAATTTACTAATTAAACATGAATTAATATGAAATAATCACTCTAGTAAGCACTTCAGTTTATCAAATAAATTGTTCTGTTAGTAATTGTTTCTATTGGTTTTTGAAAATTTTCCCTTATCCTCCACAATCATAATTTCTCTAACTTCCATTTAAACACATAGTTTTAAGAATAATTTCTTTATCTATAGTTGTACTTCTACCTGCCAGCCAAATTTCGATTTTCAATTATATATAAAAGGTTTTGTTTATAACGCCCCCTGCCCCTTCCTTGATTTCATGGAGTTACATTTTAAAATGTTCAGACTTAATAGTTATTTGGAGTAGTGCATTTACGGCCATGCCAAAATTCAATTTTTAACGACACTGCACTGAGTTGTAGTAGTTTCTATTAATTTTGTAGATTTTGAACACCCCATTCCCCAACCCACTTTGAGAAATTTAGAGTCTAATGTTATTTTGGCTATCTGGGATTTGATTTATCTTTATTTATCTGTCAAATTTTATTTTTTTCATTATCTCAAAAAGTTTTTTTCTCTATTATAGTCCATCAGCACTATTTCTCAGAATTCAATTTTAAATAATAATAATTATCATTATTATTATGTAAATGAAAATTCCCGTGTTTTACAAGAGGCTTACACTGATGTCACAAGTACGCCTCACGGCTATATATTGTTAGATTTCAAACAAGGTACACCAGAATGGTTCAGATATAGAACCAGCACAAATGTCGGGTGCAGCGTGTACATACCACGCAAAAGCTATAAAAACACCGACACTTCCCGATTACAGATCATTTCATAACCATGAGTCCCAAAGTGATGAAATAGGCCCCTCTGCTACGTGCGATGTATCGCATGAATCTGCAGCAACGTGTCGCCTTGATGAAAACGGCTGACAAGATACTGATTGACTCTGTTTCCAAGTGTGCCTACAGCACTTTAAAAGGGCAGGTACCACTGAAAAATGCGTATAAGACAAAGTTACGTGCTCATAAGCAGGTGTTGCGCAAGCTGGTCAAACGAGGAGAGTGCTGGAAAAAGAAGAGCCGACTACTCGTTCAGAAAGGAGGAGAGTTCTTGCCCTTACTTTTAGCCCCATTAATCAGCGGGGTCATCGGTTCCTTATTCGACAAGTAAATAATGGAACACACTAAAAAGATGATATTGGTGTCCCCGGAAACATTACGCCGTTACGAGCAACACCATCAACAAATGGCTTCGGCAACAAATCTAGTGGTCTCCGAGTTGGACATGGAAATGGAAAAAAATCCTCGCTTCGAAACTTGACGACAAGTCTAAATGGACTTTAGACGAACAAGTGCTACAGCACTTTCTACACTTTAGTCAACACCCTCCGCCATCTGAAAATACCACCACCACAACCCCTTGAATGTCTGTACTTCCCATCCCAGCTGTATTTAATACTGTACCAGCACAGTCACGTAAAAAAGCTGAACCTTTACTAGAACATATCATTTCCCGAAGCGGCATCTCTTGGGACTCAAATGGAGAAGTGAGTATTCAAGATACACCTCTCCGTGGATCCAATATTGTGGATTTAGTCAACGATCTGGTCAGAGCAAGAAGACACAGCGAACCGTCAGGGTGGCAAGAGTTTCTCACGGCGCTGCAAAATATAAACGTTCCGAAATAATTTATTGTAAATCCGAAACGTTTGGCACCCATTATAGATCCGACGCCCATACCACAACCACTTACACCATCGCAACGCCCTAAGAAGAAGAAACTGAAGAGGGTAGACGAAAACAGTTGGCTGCCGTTCAGAGCTTAATAGGCCATCTAGCCGAAATCTACTACGACCCTTCTCATCCTGCGGGGTTTGCAGGGGTGGCGTCGCTCATAAAGGCGTCCAAGAAAGATCCCAAAAAAGTACGAGAATGGCTTCGTGCACAGGACGCTTATACCCTACAAAACCGGTGGTGAAAAAGTTTCCACGCAACAAGTACGTGGTGTCAAACATTGATGATATCTGGCAAGTCGATCTCAACAATATGAGAAGTCTCAGAAAATACAACGATGGTGCAGTGTACTTGCTCACCGTCATCGACGTGTTTAGCAATATGGCCTGGGCGAGGACGCTTCCATCCAAGACGTGAGAGACGCCTTTCGAGACATTTTCAAGCAAAGCGGCCGTAAACCTCTAAATATACAGACGGACAAGGGACAGAGTTCACGGCACGTTTAGTTCGGAAATTTCTCAAGCAAGAAGGCGTGCATTATTACACCACTCATAATCCGGACGCGAAGGCAAGCATTGTGGAACGATTCAATAGAAATCTGAAAGGACTCATGTGGCGCTACTTTACCAAAAACAACACGTATCGGTATGTGGACGTCCTCCAAGATCTAGTCGACGCTTACAGCGGTGCAAAACATTCCAGTATCAATATGGCGCCCGCCGACGTTTCAGAAACTAATGTGCTTCAAGTCAGATATAATCTGTATGACAAAAGGCTTCCAAACTCAAAGCCTAGACTAAAAGTCGGTGACACGGTTCGTATTAGAAAATCCAATATACTGTTTTAAAAGGGCTACTAAAGCAATTAGAGCGAAGAGATTTTCAAAGTCAGCAGTGTCGTGTTGCGAAAACCTGTCGTCTACAGAACCTCCGATCTTGACGGCAAAGAGTTAGAGGGGACGTTTTACGAACCTGAATTGCAACGCGTACATCTTCATGAAACTTTTCAAGTTGATAAAATACTACGTGTCAAGGGTAAAGGTGCCAGAAAGAAAGTGTACGTGCAGTGGAAAGGTTACCCCGCCAAGTTTAATTCCTGGATTCCTGCAAGTTATGTCAGCGCAATACCATGAAGGACCAATTTTACATCACTTTGCCGAGCGACAGCTCTATGGGATATTTCCCGAAAAAATACCCTCACGAATTTCACCACGCAACTTCCTTAACGTCTTACACTTGAGGGCAGGTGGGAAGTCGCTCTGTCTGAATTTCAATATCCGTGTTCTTTCACCACCGTACTCGAGGGTCAAAATATTGTATGGTACAACGGGGTGGACGCTAAGGAGTGGAACAAATATTCAAGGATCATATCCCTGCTGGAAAATACAGTACTATCCATGAATTGATCAAAGCTCTAAACGAAGTAGAGGCGTTTAAACGGGATTTCGGAATTGTATTCAAGTACACAAACCTTAACAAAAAAGTGGACGTTTTCTCTTCCTCGCCAAATATTCAGCTGCTGACTCTAACAAGACAACTAAATCTACAGCTCGGTTTCGATCCTCAGACTAATCTGATCAAAGTCCCAAAGTCACCATACGCCGCCAACATACTACTAGGCTTGCCCTCGCAAAAGTACATCTACACGGATATCGTCGAGCCTCAGCCCGTGGGTGACATTGGGGCACCGCTGTTACGTATCGTCTTTATCAACAACGTAAACTATCTCTACGGCATACATAAGACAGTTAGCTACGACCCGTTGCACTACATGCCAGTACTTAGTAAGGAAATTGAAAGCTGTGAAATAACGGGTGAACCTGTACCATTCGAGGTTGGAAAAGTATGCGTGAAACTTCATTTTCGACGCTGCTCAACATGAACTGTCCCTACCAAAGATACTACGTCAACCTGGCTGGAACAGGAATATCTTCGATCAATCACGGTGTTCCCTATCAACGAGAGCATGGGATAGGAAGTTTTTTTATTGGCCTTTTCAAAAGCGTTGTACATTTGCTGAGAAGCGGCGCTAAAGCCATCGGAAAACAGGCGCTTCGTACGGGTATCGACGCTCTCTCCGACGTTGCCAATCAAAGGCGTCCTTTCAAAGAGGCCCTACGGCAACATGTTGGCGAGCCTGGAAAAAAGCTGAAATGCAAGGCTGAACAGAATATTAAAACACTGATGATGGGCTCAGGCTATAAAGGGCATCGTAAGAAGCAAGACGTCAGTCTTCTGCCGTCGCTCGAAGTAAAAATGTCAAGAAAGAATCTAAAGATATTTTCAGTTAAAATGTCGTTTCTACACCCCCATTCCTGCGAGTGTGCCAGCAGGGAACTCGATCTATTTTCCGTGCCACCCACTCAAACCAGTCTTGAAAGTGGGCAATGGCTCCAGTACAAACCTGTCTCTTCCCTCACCGATGATTCACCCATCAAATCTACCGTTACAAGACAAGGCGAGTTCTATATCGATCTTTCCCAGACTATGCTCTATCTCAGGGCGGCCATCATGAAACCCGACGGTGGCGCTTTCACAGAGGTGGATCGGATCGCTCCCGTCAACAATTGGTTGCATTCGTTATTCACGCAGGTGGATGTGTTTTTAAACCAAAAACTAATCTCACCGCCCAGCAACACGTATGCCTATACAACGTACATTGACACTCTGCTCAATTACAACAGTGAAGCCAAAATAACGCATTTGACTTGCGTTGTGTTGTTCGCAGACACCCCTGGAACCTCTGAGGAGGCTAACGTTGGCAACAAGGGATTTGAGGCCCGTCGCAGTTTCACCACAAAAAGTACGATGGTGGATCTTTTGGGGTATCTACACGGTGACGTGTTTAACCAAGAGAAATACCTTTTGAATGGCACCGAACTCAAAGTCAGGTTGGTCCGTTCCAGAGACGGGTTTGGTCTTATGGCGGTCCCTGAACTCCCTCACTTTAAGTTTCACATCGTTGAAGCCGGCCTTCTAGTGCGACGAGTCAAAGTAGCACCTTCTATACTATTAGCACATGCCAAAGCATTAAACGTCAGTCCCGCAAAGTATCCCATCACCCGTATGGAAGTAAAAAAAACTCATTATTCCTACGGGCGTCAAAGGGAAATCACTGGACAACGTATTCACCGGACAGTTACCCAAACGGTGCATCGTGAGATTTGTGTCAAACACCGCGTTCAATGGAGACGCCACCAAGAACCCGTTCAAATTTCAAACCTATGGCATGAACCATTTCTCGCTGTACGTGGATGTGGAACAAGTACCGTAGAAACCGTTACAACTCGATTTTTCAAACGGACACTATGTCATGTCTTACCACACAATGTTTTCTAGAACGGGTATACATTTCATGAACGAAGGTAGCAACATCACACGAGAAGCCTCCTCCAAGGGTTATCATCTCATGGCTTTCGATCTCACACATAATCTGTCCACCCACATGACATCGCATTGGAATTTGATGAGGCACGGCTCTCTGAGAATCGAAGTGAGCTTCACCAGAGCTCTCACCGAAACCGTAAATTGTATCGTGTACGGGGAGTTTGCCAAGATCATCACCATTGACAAGGAGAGAAAAGTCGTGACCGATTATGAAAGTTAATATAAACGGCTTCCCACCCCTTACCCTGTCATTTAAGCCATGGACGTCATTGTGGATTTCCAAAGCTTCATTGACCACAACAAAAATAGTTTATCTTCAAGTAACTGAGTGTTTTATCTTTATGTGGCACATTACTTCAAAATTGGGTGTTAAAACCCCCATACGTTATCGAAGAACTTTCCGCCGATTCCAGAAAGAAAGCCGACTATGTAATCAACAATCTGCACGGTATCATCTGGGATAGCGGTGATGTGAATTACAGCCTTCTCGAATCCCTCATATTCCATGCCACAACATGTGCATAAATCGTCTACGTCAAGGGGGTAGAAAAGAAAAAGTTTCTAGTCAAATACACGTCTACGCTCATCGTAGATCTATACGACAGAGGTTGTTCGTCACTGAAAACACTTAAATTGGGCCGCACCATGTGCATGGCACATATTTCTGTTTGGAATTTCTGTTTGGCCTCTATCGTCTAGGGTCTTCAAGATTGGATGAATGAAGATGGACACGCACACCATAAGACGTGCGCTGAAAACAAGCCTGTGGTTTCGTTCTGTACGGTCGGGTGTTTTCCCTGCTGATCAACTAACCACAAGAATAGCTCGACCTGCCACTCTAGTCATCAACACCGATCCACACACCAAACCTGGGACGAATTGGGTCTCCATCTTTATCGACAAGAAAGGCGTGGTAGAATACTTTGACAGTTATGGTTTTCCACCTCGTATAAGGTCACATATGGCATTTATACGCAAAAACACTTTTCGCACGTCCCATAGCACGCTACAACTTCAAAGCATCGCCTCAGACGTTTGCGGTCATTACTGTCTCATGTACCTTCTATATCGCGCCCAGAACATTCCGATGAAAATTTACAAAGCCTATTCTCGCCCACCAATCATACAGCCAACGACGCTAAGCTGGTGAGATATTATAATAGGATTTTCAAGACTGTAGGTGCATGTCGCCCTTAAAGAGGCCGTGTCCAGGTGACGTGCACCTATAAAAGGGGCGTCCCGACGGTGTGCCGGCCATAGCCGCTAAACAGCATGGAGGGTCAAGACGTTTGCGGCAGCATAGCAAAGCCGGTGAAGCCGCTCGCCGTCACCAGTATTTTCAACACATTGTTCCCGCTGCATGAAGTCAACGCCAAGTGGGTCATTGTCGGCATGAGCGTCAAGAACAATTTTACTCCCTATGTCCAGCTAGAAAAATGCGGAGGGAACTGCTCCGTGTTTAACCGTACATAGTGGCAAGAAATGGGCAGTTACAAGTCTGTCATATCAAAGTTTTTCAGCAACACGCAACCTCCTCAGAAGATTAGTCTGACTAATCATGAAATCTCTCTGAGATGCATGTGCGGTGACCGTATGGTCGTCATCAATGAAAAACATGACGCTGGAATCAAACGGGTAGCCTATCTAGCACCTAGTTGGGCGCGTCTTTGTGAGGTGTGGGACCTCATCGACGTCGCCGTTGACTGACGGAACATGTGGTCGACACCCGTCGCACGTTATTGCAAAAATTTGATCGACGTACTCGTCGTGGATGTATGCGATGAATTGACAGATTTCGTCGACCTAGAACAACCTATGGTGGAGACGCACATCAAAAACCTGGATCTTATCAGTGCTACCTACTATACACGTCAAGTCGTCGGTTTGGACTATTACATGCTGGATTGTGAACTAAAAAATTTTTACTAACGCATCTAAGAGACACTGTAGAAAGACGTATGAACGAATATATGAGACATTCCTGCAAAAAAGTATAATTGTGATGTTTTATTAATATATGTATATTTGTAATATATGTGTTTTATTTACTGATTGTCCCTTACGAGTCCCAAGTTGTCTTGTCTGCCCGCCAACTTGGAGCCAGGGGGAAATCCCGTTGCCCAGGTCAATGACTTTAATATCTATTCTTGTCTCAACTCGTCTCTTCGGGCTGACTTACTGGCGCCAGGGAAAACCCAAGAGGTTGCGACACACTGACCTAGTTCACGAACTATTTATTGTCTCGTAAGCCTTCAAGCTGACACCAGGGAAAACTCCGTTGCCCGGGGCAATGACCTCAATAACTATTCTTGTCTTGTCAGGCCGACATACTGGCGCCAGGGTTGCCACACATACCTCTAAGGAGAAGGGGGTCTCAAGGCAGGGGAAACCATTTATCACACTTTAGCTCCGACAGCCATAGCACGAGGTTCATGCTGCTTGTTCCAGGACAGAGCCTTGTGACAGAAGAGCCAATGTTAATTCTACCCGCGACAGCCATAGCGCGAGGTTCTAATAAACTACAACGCCCTAATCAATTAATAAAAACTCCAACACCTTTATCCTACCAATTAATTAATTAACAATAAGCAATTAACAATAATCAATTAACAATAATTAATTAACAATAATTAATTAACAATCATTAATAATTAATCATCAAGAATCCACATGTCCTGGGTTGGGTGGCGAGGGGGTGGTGGTAGGGGAGGGGGTGGACTGTAGCGGCGGAGGGGGAATCAAACGGATGTGGAAAGTAGGCCAGGGAGTGGGGGGAAGGAGGCTATTTATAGCAGCCAATCAGAGAGCAGGAGGCGTCGTCACGTGACCAGTTTCGGCCAATAAAAGACGGGTACGACAGGGCCTACTAGCTACTACGAAGGGTGATTTTTCCAAAAGTTTTTTAGTTTATCGTACAGCCCGAATGGATAGTAAGAAGCGGTGCTAAGGAAAAATAATTAGTAGTAATAAGAAAGGTTAAATTTTAGAGGAAGTTTACCAGCATCTGCATGGAGAGAGGGGGAACGAGAGAGTGTGAAACCATTTAGGAAAAACCAACCACAGTACATCCGAACTGGATTGAACCATGATCTCGTCTAGTGGAAGTGACGCCTTAGACTATGCGGCCACCAAAGTGCATTTTTAATATATTCATACATTCTGTCATGTTAGCTGCAGCAGGGCAATTTTTATATAAATTATCAATACCTATAAAATAACACAAATAATAAAGTAAGCTTGTATCAATGTTGGCCGCAAAGAAATGGATTTGAATTTTCTCTACTTTTCTTCCAACCAAAATCAGACTATATAAATTTGTGCTAGTTTTCTTAGTTATGACTCGGAAAATCAGGGGTTTTATCTCTGACTGAGTCCCTCATTGTTAGTTATAGTCGCCCTCTCTAATTAAGCAGGCCGATATACAGCGCTGAGACGCGTTGCGGGTGTCCTACACTCCTGAATTATTTAGGGACTTTGTTATCCACAAATACCTATAGCATTTAAATGGAGGCATATGGTATCAATACGTCCTTATTGAATTAAAAACCTTACCTATTACATTTTGTAGAAGTGAAAATATTGAATGTAAAGGTAAAATTAGCTAACATTTAACGACGTTTAACTTAAAATGTGTCACTTCTAAGATTAAGGTAAATTGAAACATACATTTAGCTTTACTCAAACAAATTCAAATAGGATACCAACAGATTATTCAACAAAAGTTAAGGATTGTGGTAGATGTTGAAATCCGCCATTCCCAATATAAATTCCGCAATGTGAGAATATTTTCCTTCAAGTAGGCAGCGTCCTCAACTGATGAGTGTTTTATTTAGTATGAACCAAGAGCCGGCTATATAAGTTGATATAACAGCGGCGTGAATGAATGTGGCAAATGTTCGGAGTTCGATTATCTGTCAGGTACACATTCTTCGAAAACTATAACACAGGATTGTCAAAACTTGTCTAAATTAACTAAAATCACGTTTTACACCTATAAACTATATTTAATTATTAAATAACTATATCTCTTAGATATTTAAAAATAATATAAAAGGTTTTGAAAACTTATTATATTGTTTGAGAGCATGTATTGATTAGTCATTACCCACTTCCATGGCTACATGGTTCAAGCCCTAACGCATCTACCTTGCAGTTGACTAAACTGCCTAGGATGGGGAGATTGGGGTTTGAATCCTGGTCAGGTGTGCTGAGAGTAGTATTTCCTAAATGGTTTAGCACTCTCTATCTCCATGCAAATTCGGGTACACTTCCTAGATTCAACCTTCTTAATCTCGAACCTATTAGCGTAATTAGTACATATGCGTATACTCCGGACGAGTAATGGTACCGCGGTACTTTAAAAAAAATTGCTCATTATTAATAATAATAATATTTAGCACCGCGTCTTATTACCCGTTCGGGTTATACGCTTTAAGTACTAATTACTCTTATGGATTAGGAATTGGGAAGGCTGAATTAGAGGAATTGAACCCGCATTTGCGTGGAGAGAAAGTGGAAAACCATTTAGGAACCCCAACAGTTCACCCGACCGAGATTCGAACCTCGATCTCCCCGTCCTCAGCAGTCGAGCTCAACACGACAAGCGCGTTAGCCAACTACGCCACCGAGGCGGGTAAATAATCTCATTATTATTATTATTATTATTATTATTATTTAGCTATTACTTTTTAATTATTTTTTTTTACTATACGTATTTGTAAGGTACTCGTTTACTTTTCAGTGCTGGCCTGTCAGAGGTCTCACGACTGTTATTATTATTATTATTATTATTATTAGCACCACGTCTTACTACCCGTTCGAGTTATACGTCACTTACGCTAATGTGTAATGGTAGGGTGATTGTGAGATGAAATGAAGGACCTACAGTTTAACATGGGATCCGAACCACGGTGGAGACCTGGCATTCCTCACATTCACAAGATGTCTTGTAGCTTCCCGACTGTTGGCCAGCACTATAATAAAATAAATTGGAATTGGAATTGAAATCATTATTTTACTCGTACGTTCAACAGCAGTGCAATCAACGACTTATTTTGTGGGTTCAAATCTGGGGAGCCATATGATTCCTGGATTTAATGCCGGGCATAGTCTAGAAACACATCATTGGTGAAATTAAGGCTTAGGGACTGGTTGTTCTGGAGTTAAATTAGTTTGTAAGTCGTACGTTGATTTAATAGGTTGGTTCGTAAGGTGCGCTTTAAATACCCCCAAATAATAATAATAATAATTCAGCTGGAAGACTGGGGTGCTAAGTTTGTTTTAGAGTTAGTGGGTTTAAGTCTGTTTGTAAGTCATACGCTGATATAATACGTTGGTTTCGAGATGAATTTACATTTCGGAGACTGACTGTTGTGACTGTTATAGAATTAAGTTAGTTTGTATATTGTGTGCAGATGTATCCAGTTAATTGACAAAAGTGCACGTTAAATCCCCCGAATATAAAAGTAATAATTTACCACGTAAGCACCGGTGCAGGTCGATGGTCCGTGTCTACTCGGTGGGCAAATAACAGGATAGGAATATTATGTTCTTAGCCGATGATAGTCGGTACTTGTAAGAGGGCACACAAATAAAAAATACCTTGTAGCCTTTATAACTAACAGGTGAGGTTGTTCTTAGAGCAATCCGACTATAAAGTTACAAGATGCCCGTGGAAGTGAGACAACACACGTGTGTCAACAGTTGAAGCAATACTTCCTCCAGTTTGAGTTGCTCGTTAACCGCTCGTTAAGTGCTTGTTAGCGGTCGAGCGATGAACTTGTTCTTCGCGAGTCGAGGGAAGACTTCGTTCCCGTATTCGGTGGTCATCAAACAAGCTCGTCAACTATTGAAAAAGGACATTACACGTGACCTCTCCCGAGTTAATTGTTGTTTGTTCATCAAACTCGTCCGGTAAACAGAGAAAGGAAGGGAGTAAAGGAATAGTTAACCATAGATCTAGAGGACTCTTATTCGACTCCGTGATTTTTATAAAATTAAAGTATGTACTATAATAATCCAAATACACTTCAATTTTCATCAAAAAAAGTTATTAGATCTACTATCACATATTCATGCGTCAAGTTATGTGAGCCGACTGTCAATTTGATATATATTATCAGTAACTATAAAATAATACTATTAATTAGGGGGTGACCTGGTGGTCTAGGGGTAAGGTGTCAGACTTCTGTGCTGGCGGCCGGGGTTCAATCCTCGGTCCCGGCACAGATTTATCTGATTAACAAACCCTTCCTTCACCTCTGACAAGACATCTTGTGAATGTGGGGAATGCCAGGCCTCCACCGTGGTTCGGATTCCACGTTAAACTGTAGATCCTCCATTTCATCTCACAATCACCCTACCATTATACATTAGCGTAAGTGCGTATAACCTGAACGGGTAGTAAGACGCGGTGCTAATAATAATAATAATAATAATAATAATAATAATATATAATCCTTTCATACATTTGTGGTGCGCCAGAGCATTGCTATCCACAGAGAGGTTTGGGGTCACCCTGTGTAGAGTGACATAATCACCTTTATTGCAGTGTGCTCACAACTTTCTACGCGCCGACATGGGGGAACAGCGATCGATGTAACGTGGGCGGACAAGAAGTTTCTTGATTATCCTTCTGTTGATCTTAACAAGCGAACCAAACCATCTCAGAAACAAACACGAGTCACAGTTTCAGTCGCTTCAACGGGAAGAAAGAGTTTTACATGCGCTTTCGAATACCAGACTCGCTTTCAATAGGGAACTTTAATTAATCGGGCCCCATCTGGCAACTTAGTTAAGTCGATAGCTCGCCTGTCTACTGAAATAGCCATTGTAATATATGCACCAAAAAAATTATCCCCGCGTTAACCATTCGGGTTATACGCTTTATATAAAACCTATTCATGTAGATTAATTATATAATATATATTTAGCACCACATCTTACTAACTATTCAAATTATTATTATTATTATTATTATTATTATTATCATTATCATAACGGTGACCTGGTGGTCTAGGGGTAAGGTGTCAGACTTCTGTGCTGGCGGCCAGGGTTCAATCCTCGGTCCCGGCACGGATTTATCTGATTACCAAACCCCTTCCTTCACCTCTGACAAGACATCTTGTGAATGTGAGGAATGCCAGGCCTCCACCGTGGTTCGTATTTCATCTCACAATCACCCTACCATTAGACATTAGCGTAAGTGCGTATAACCCGAACAGGTAGTAAGACGCGGTGCTAATAATAAATAAATAATAAATAATTAAGATCACGAGTTATCAGATAACGCAGCCACCTTCGACTCGGCAGTTGGCTTAATGCTGCCACTTGTACAATTATTATAACTGTACAGGATTGAATATTTAAGAATCAAATTGCCAAAGCTATTATTTATGCTTTTTATTGGGGATTACTCCATCTAGATATCATATTCTGAAAATTGAAAAGTGACACGTGGACACTGGATATCAGTAATCAAACCCAGAACTATTAGCTTAGTAGCTAGACGCGCTACGTACAAAATTAAGCTGATATTGTAATATTTTATGTTAATGGAAGGACGTCCTTGTCTTTTTTCTTCTTTTATAATCTTCTTAAACTCTAGGTATTGGCGTTTTGCAGTAAACATTTCAATTATTATTATTTTAAATTATTACGTTTAACACAAATCTTTGTTTAATTCAAAGGATAGGAATGATAAAGATAGTTTAGAACAAGTGCACCCGCATTAGCCTGTAGAGGAGATGTAATAACCTCAATAGAAAATTAGATCTTATCTATAAAATCACTCGCAGTATGCCACGGCTTGGATTCGAACCTGATAATCCAGTACGTTGCAAGACTGACGCCTTAAGTCGTGAGACCACCGGTGATAGTATAAACACATCAAAATAAAACCTTGCGCCAACACCCGAACTGACCGATCGCATTCGTGCAACAACAAAGATATGTGTGTGTGTTTTTATAATCAGGTTAGCGACAGTGCTGCCTCTCGTGGCCGTGACATGGTATTAGTCAGGAGGATATTGTGACATCGCACACCACCCTCTTACACCCCTCTCAAATACACTGCTGTATTTTTTTTTATCGCCACGTCTTACTATCTGTTCAGGTTATATGCACTTACGCTAATGTGTAATGGTAGGGTGATTGTGAGATGAAATGAAAGACCTACAGTTTAACGTGGAATCCGAACCACGGTGGAGGCCTGGCATTCCTCACATTCACAAGATGTCTTGTCAGAGGTGAAGGAAAGGTTTGGTAATCAGATAAATCTGTGCCAGGACCGACGATTGAACCCCGGTCGCCAGCACAGAAGTCTGACACCTTACCCCCTAGACCACCAGGTCACCATGTCTTCAGTAAACTTGCCCTTTTATACCTTTAGCTCAGTCGGTAACGCCTCTACTGAATGTGATAAGGTCTCCGGTTGAACGAATAATTTATTTCTGACCTGCCTCAGTATCCGAATGGTCTAGGGTGTCACTCAAGTGTTAAACTAGACTGAATATGACGGGGAGATCGGGGTTTGAATCCCGGTCAGGTTTACTGAAGGTGGGCAGTCCCAAAAGGTTTTCCACTCTCCATGCATTCAAATACAGGTACACTTCCCTTTAAATTCAACCTTCCTTCTCCCTAACTCATTAGATTGATTAGTATATAAGCGTGTAACCTGAACGGGCAGTAATGGGGGTTTTGTTTGTTCTAGAATAAAGCTAGTTTGTAAGTCATGTGCAGACATATTTTTACCGTGATCAACATATTGATATCCATACAAGATATGCTTGTATTTTACACTGAAAGGGTAGGAATAAAGAAGGTAAAATTTAAATAAAGTGTACCCCCATTTGCGTGGAGGGAGAGTGGTACAGCTATTTAAGGGGAAAACACCCGCATTACATTACACTTGGTTGGGATTCAAACTCTGACCTCCCCGTTGCTGACAAACCGGACAAGATGATATTGCCATCCTATATCCTATTTGGGTGACCTGGCGGTCTAGGGGTAAGGTGTCGGACTTCTGTGCTGGCGGCCGGGGTTCAATCCTCGGTCCCGGCACAGATTTATCTGATTACCAAACCCTTCCTTCACCTCTGACAAGACATCTTGTGAATGTGAGGAATGCCAGGCCTCCACCGTGGTTCGGATTCCACGTTAAACTGTAGGTCCTTCATTTCATCTCACAATCACCCTACCATTACACACTAGCGTAAGTGCGTATAACCCGAACGGGTAGTAAGACGCGGTGCTAATAATAATAATAATAATAATATATCCTATTGCTCTTGTTGAGAGCTATAACCGTTATTGAAATATAAAATAGGCTACAGGCCGGAATCGAACCTTGAACCCTTTAATTGAAAACCTCGGTGTTAAAAAATTACTAGTAGGAAATAAATTACCCGCATCGGTGGGCATGTGGACCGAATGTCTGACTCCTGTAGTCTTGTTTTCCTGTGGAGGGTGAAGTCATAATTCGAATCCTGAGGGTGTATTTTACTAAGTGGCTTCCCATTCTTCTTCCTTGCCAATGCAGATACATTTACCCTCAATTCCACCCTCCTCACAGCTGGCCCGTAAGTGTAGTAGAATGCGTACACCCCGGTTGACGTGGAGCAAAATAATATCATTAAACCTATTATTTTATTAATCACACCAAAACAATCTTAAAATATAAATTTTGAACACAATTTTAAAGAAGTTTGAAAATATATTTATATTTAGCACCGCGTCTTACTACCCATTCGGGTTATACGCTTTAAGTACTAATTACTCTAATGGATTATGAATTGGGAAGGTTGAATTAGAGGAAGTGAACCCGCATTTGCATGGAGAGAGAAAGAGAGTGGAAAACCACTTAGGAAAACCCACCCCCAGTTCACCCGACCGAGATTCGAACCTCAATCTCCCCGTCCTCAGCAGTCGAGCTTAACACGACAAGCGCGTTAGCCAACTACGCTACCGAGGCGGAGTAAGTTTGAAAAAAAAAATCTATTTTACCAAAATCAATTATTAATGAGCTAGTTTTGAATTAAGTTTTTTCCCAATAATAAGTATGCACTTTGAACCAAATCTTAAGAATCATTATATTTAAAAAAAAAGATGATTTAAATACCTTAAACCTTACAGTTTCATTTAAAATCACGATTTCTCCTTGAGGTATGACCATAAAACACCTAAAGTTTAAAATAAATATTGCCTTAATGTGTATACCCCCCTTAAAATGGTCCGCGCGTTGTTCCTGTGACCTTGCAACGAATGGCAAGTGAGTCGTTGAATGGGGAAGAGACGTGGC
The DNA here is from genome assembly GCA_901482245.1 of Timema douglasi. NCBI lineage: Eukaryota > Metazoa > Arthropoda > Insecta > Phasmatodea > Timematidae > Timema > Timema douglasi. The sequence continues at coordinate 38,712 of CABEEJ010004723.1, read as the reverse complement.
CAATCATCTAATGAGTCGAGAGGACGTTTTTTTGTCCGCTCCAACAAGGAAAACATTGGTCAAGGTCCGTTTGATTCGACACTCGGATGTTCACGTGGCCATCTGAATCAGACAGATGGAACCAGGTCAAACCAGCGGTACGTTCTTCGAGGCTCAGAGAATTAATGTAATGATGGGATCTAAAAAACGAGGTCGTCATTTTAGATTTTAAAATGGTTTCACTGTCAAGTTTAGTGGGTGAAGTCCATAAGGATGGGATTTGGAACAGAATTATTTGGGGTGGGGAAGGGGGGGTGCTTTCTAAAGGCTACAACAGCATAACCGAGGTAAACATCCACTGAGATTCTTCTAACAAACCTGTTCTTAGAGAGAAGTGAAACGTTCCATTTTCCAAATAAAAGTTTGTATTTGAATTTTCCGGAAAATGTTTAGACTATTCATATTATTATTATTATTATTATTATTATTATTATTATTATTATTATTATTATTAGCACCGCGTCTTACTACCCGTTCGGGTTATACGCACTTACGCTAATGTGTAATGGTGGGGTGATTGTGAGATGAAATGGAGGACCTACAGTTTAACGTGGAATCCGAACCACGGTGGAGGCCTGGCATTCCCCACATTCATAAGATGTCTTGTCATAGGTGAAGGAAGGGTTTAGTAATCAGATAAATCTGTGCCAGGACCGAGGATTGAACCCCGGACCCCAACACAGAAGTCCGACACCTTACCCCTAGACCACCAGGTCACCATTTTAAACTATTCAAATGAAACAAATTTACTTGATAAATCAAAAGTATGAAAGCTTACTCATCAGTTTAATTCATCCTGAGGACGTTAACACGAGAAATATTATCAAATGAATTTTTATAAAAGTAATCCCAGTTCTCTTCTAATAAATCACGTATCGACTGCAGCGCTTGGTGGTTGAATGTATCACTAGCACTGGGTCTGATGTAGACCAGATAAGTTAATACTTTAATATTATAGGAAAAAACCTTTACAAAAATATGCCCTTCCCTTGTGATTTAAACTTTTTAACGGGAAGTTTTCCAAGTCATCAATTGGCAAAAGAAAGTCGTTTACGAGCTTTAGAAACCTTGATTCGATCCTAACCCCTACTTTAAAATAATTATTGACATAAGCATGATTATTATTATTATTATTATTATTATTATTATTAGCACCGCGTCTTACTACCCATTCGGGTTATACGCACTTACGCTAATGTGTAATGTGTAGGGTGATTGTGAGATGAAATGGAGGACCTACAGTTTAACGTGGAATCCGAACCACGGTGGAGGCCTGGCATTCCCCACATTAACAAGATGTCTTGTCAGAGGTGAAGGAAGGGTTTGGTAATCAGATAAATCTGTGCCGGGACCGAGGATTGAACCCCGGCAGCCAGCACAGAAGTCTGACACCTTACCCCTAAACCACCAGGTCACCTTAACATAAGCATGATAATCCCATCGTTGGGCACACGGACTAAGCGTCAAGCTCATCTAGTCTGGTTTACCGGTGATGGGGAGGTCACTATACGAATCTAAGCCTGTCTACTAAGATATTTTCCTAATTTGTTTTACACTCTTTCTATAAGGGAATTCAGGTATATTTTGTCTCGATCTTTCTCGCCGCTACTCCAAAGAGTAGTTAAATGCATACTGCCTGGACATGTACGGTAGACCCGTGGCTTCTTTGGTGCTGACTGACAGCTCACAGCTGACTTTTCACAGTCAAAATTTATGTATATATCTAAATTTTGACTGTCAGAAGTGAAAGCTGCTATATACATGTGTTTTCAGATCATCTGGTTCAGCGTAGGGATACATAATTTGGTCTAGTAACTTTTTAAAGCTTTCAACTGTCAGCTGTGAGCTGACAGTCAGCACCAAAGAAGCCATGGAGCTACTGTAGTAAGATGTGTGGCAGAAAAATAGTAACATATTACTTCCTTTTATCAACCAGACTCAAGGTTTCAAGTGGTCAAAGGGAGATTTGAATTACATTTGATCTCTAGTGAGGTTAAGATCAGGGCTCTAATCTCGAATAGGTGAACCGAGAATTGTTTTCTTAATACGTTATATTTTTCTGTCAGTTTTTTCAATCTTTTATCTACAATAGAGTTGTTTATTTATCATAAGTTTTACGTTTAATAACCAGGTGACCTGGCGGTCTAGGGGTAAGGTGTCAGACTTCTGTGCTGGCGGCCGGGGTTCAATCCTCGGTCCCAGCAGAGATTTATCTGATTACCAAACCCTTCCTTCACCTCTGACAAGACATCTTGTGAATGTGGGGAATGCCAGGCCTCCACTGTGGTTCGGATTCCACGTTAAACTGTAGGTCCTCCATTTCATCTCACAATCACCCTACCATTACACATTAGCGTAAGTGCGTATAACCCGAACGGGTAGTAAGACGCGGTGATAATAATAATAATAATAATTACGTTTAATACCAATAGTCCTGCTACTAGCTAATTATTCTAAAGGCTAAAAATTGGTATGGTAACAAACAGGGTTAATACTCACACTAGCGTGGAGAGAGGATGGAAAAACTATAGAGTAAATCACATATGTAAAACTAGTCCCAACTCATTAGGCCGAGATTCAAACCTCAACCTACCTGTAATATTGTCAGTTTAGTATATTGCATATCAGACGCCTTAGACCATGTTTCCGCTGGTATGACTTCTATAAGCTACCATCCTCGTCTTAACGCTTTAGTTGACGCCATTAATAAAACGACTTTGTAAATGTGTCCACGTAAAATATAAAATGTTAGGTGTCACAATAATACTGTACAGAATTTTATCACTAAAAGTTTACTAGCTTAGAACCAAATTCTTAAAAAATTGTTTTTTTGAAAACACGTAAAACGCCCCCAAGTATAAATTTTGAAGAAAAAAGTTATGTAATAACCACTTTAGGTGGGGGAAAAAAATTTATCAGTTATTAGTAAGTAGGAGGTGACCTGGTGGTCTAGGGGTAAGGTGTCAGACTTCTGTTCTGGCGGCCGGGGTTCAATCCTCGGTCCCGACAAAGATTTATCTGATTACCAAACCCTTCCTTCACCTCTGACAAGACATCTTGTGAATGTGGGGAATGCCAGGCCTCCACCATGGTTCGGATTCCACGTTAAACTGTAGGTCCTCCATTTCATCTCACAATCACCCTACCATTACACATTAGTGTAAGTGCGTATAGCCCGAACGGGTAGTAAGAAACTGTGATAATAATAATAATAATAATAATATATAAATTTTAAACCAAATTGTTCAAATATTTTAAACAAAATTTCAAAAATAAATTATTTGTAAGCTATCCTAAAATCATTTTGTTATTTGTAAAAAACTAAAATATATTCTTATTTACTAGGAAAAACTATTCACATATAACAATTTTGAGTTCAATCTTGAAGGTCAATTTCCAAAAGATTAAATTTCCTATAATTTGTTGTACGTACAAGCTATCCTAAAATTAATTTATTTTAGATAAATAAAAACACATCGTTATTAATATCTAAAATAGTCCACCAATACCCATTTTTATCTAAATCATTAGACACTATTAGTAAACCACTATTAAATGATTTTTTTAAATCTACACAACTATTTATAAAACAAACTACTTAAAAAATACCAATTTTTAATTAAATCAAACTATTTTTTTAATATCCAAAGTAAAAAAAATTAGTAAACTACCAATAATTAAATTTCTCCTAAAAACAAGTATAAATCTTTATAAGTCAAGTTATTGTCAAATACACCAGATATACATTATAGACAAAATCGTTATAGCCATTAGCAAAATTCACTCAACTGTAAGAGACCCTTTATTGACTTTTTACCCAAAACAAAGTATATATGGTTATTTGTAATGTCAAATACTCCTGAGGTGCCCAGTTAGAACCAAATAAGAGTAGTAGTTTTTAAAATATATCAAGTTTTTGAAAAATCAGTCATCAGTAAGTAAACTATTCATTAAAAAGCTTTTATCACAAAAACAATTATACACTGTTATTTGTCGTGTCAAACACCCCCAAGCTATCCATTTGAAACCAAATCGTTAGAGCCATTTGTAAATATTTCGAGTTAAAAAAATCAGTCATCAGTAAACTACTCTTCAACGAATTTTTGCCCAAAAACCAATTATATAGTGCTATTTGCTATGTCAAACAAATTCTAGATATGGATTTTAACAAAAATTTTAGCACCATTAAAAAAAATTGGAATTAAAAAAAAATACTCACCACAAAACTACTTTTTATTGAAAATGCGGGTTAAAAAATTGTGTGGTACTGTATTGCATTATAACATCAAGATATCAAGTTTTAACAAAATCCATCAAATGCATTGGATCCATGGCCAAGGACAGACAGACGGACAGAGAGACAGACATGGGGACAGACAGAATTGTAAAAGCCACTTTTTTTTGGGTTCGTGTCTACATAAAAAGTAAAAATTCGTCATAATCTCAAGATCGATTTTTTTAACTATCACAATACTTCCTCTTGATATGAGAAAGTTAAAATATGCTCACTAACCACTCACCTAACACCATCGATAAAAAAACATCTAACTTCAAACACAACAGTAAAGTAGTACAGCCGTGTTTTGTCATCAAACTCGCAAATAAAATTTGATTGTTTCATTTAATATTTGGTGCTTAGAGTAATGTATCAAATATAGGCCTATGATAACGTTGATTAATGAACGCTGGCAAGCGATATTTCTACTAGGATGTTACCAAATTGAAACAAAGACATTAAATATAATACTGACATAAATGTTAACCAACCAAATTAAATTACTGCTCAATAAATAATGAAACAAAACAAACATGCGAATGAAATTAGGGGTTTCAAAACCTGTTGGTTGGAAAATAAACATTATTATTATTATTATTCTGCACCGCGTCTTACTACCCGTTCGGGTTATACGCTTTAAGTACTAAATACGCTAATTGATTGGAAATTGGGAAGGTTGATTTAGAGGAAGTGAACCCGCATTTGCGTGGAGGGAGAGTGGAAAACCATTTAGGGAAAACCACCCCCAGTTCACCCGAACGAGATTCGAACCTCGATCTCCCCGTCCTCAGCGGTAGAGCTCAACACGACTAGCGCGTTAGCCAACTACGCCACCGAGGCGGGTAAAAGAAACATTATTTCGACCCTTAAACAAAGTGGTTAGGGTAATCGATGACAAATCTAGGGGTCACTGATTCGAACTCAGATGGTGATGAAGAAGATATTTACTTTTGGCATATATAGGCTTACAGGTTTGTCTCTAAATGTGACAAATAAATATAGTTACTAGGTTTGGGTGGGTTGTTTTAAAAATGTGTGGTATTAAGAGTGGTGTCGTCTTAGGCTAGGTCTGTCAATAGTTTGTATGTTGCTATATATTATGTGTAATTTGGCGTACCTCTCTATAAGAAATTAAATATGACTTGGCATTCATAGGAAATGATCTGGTAAATTTTTTGAACCGTCACCTGCACCGGTGGTCCCACGGTCTATGTCAGCGTTCACAAACTAATGGCCGTCCGGTTGCCAAATTTATCCGACTAACCGGATCGTCTGTAATACCACTAACCGGCCTGCAGTCATAATATATGGACACAAAACATAATAGTTTAATTTTAGTGTGTATAATATTTTGAATCACAAAAAAAACCACTTAGAACTAAACTTATTTCGAACGGTTTCAAACTGTGCTATATTTTGTTTATCACTTTAAATACTTGGTTGTAGGAATTTTTATTTACATAATTATTTAATAAACACTGTTTTTAATATTTATTTTACTTATTATTATTATTATTAGCACCGCGTCTTACTACCCGTTCGGTGTATACGCACTTACGCTAATGTGTAATGGTAGGGTGATTGTGAGATGAGATGAAATGGAGGACCTACAGTTTAACGTGGGATCCGAACCACGGTGGAGACCTGGGATTCCTCACATTCACAAGATTTATTTTATTTAGCACCATGTCTTTCTACCCGTTCAGCTTATACGCCTTTTGACGCTAACCCACATTCACATCTGAAAGAATGTATTTTTTTAAATGATTTTAGATCTTCATTAATGAGTTTAAATACACAACAATATCCAATATAGGCCTACATTTGTTGCTATGTGGATCAAGCATCTGGATCTTCTGGTCTAGTCAGGGTTCGAATCTCTGGTAGGTGTGTTGAGGATAGATTTTTTCCTAAATATTTCCCCATTCTCCCTGAAGAGTAGCCTTTTAATATGTTGAACTTTAAATGTGACGTCCCTATTAGCTATCTTCCCACGTGGCTAGAGTTCATGTCTTGACCGTGACGAGGTGCGCATGCGCTAAAACGAGTATCATCTTCACATGCTCACGGAGTGTTGTCTTTAATTAGTGTTTTTTTCCATTAGCATATTCAACGCCATGTTTTTTCTTTTCTTTCCGCCGAGTCTTACGTCCCGTCCGGGCTATATTCGTGTAATAGCACTAATGGGAGATATCAAAAAAGGTAGGTAGAATTTAGAGTAAATGTAACCCAATTTTCTTGAATGGAAAGTAAGATATCAGTTAAGAATAATCGGTGACCTGGCGGTCTAGGGGGTAAGGTGTCAGACTTCTATGCTGGCGGCCGGGGTTCAATGCTCGGTCCCGGCACAGATTTATCTGATTACCAAACCCTTCCTTCACCTCTGACAAGACATCTTGTGAATGTGGGGAATGCCAGGCCTCCACCGTGGTTCGGATTCCTCGTTAAACTGTAGGTCCTCCATTTCATCTCACAATCACCCTACCATTACACATTAGCGTAAGTGCGTATAACCCGAACGGGTGGTAAGACGCGGTGCTAATAATAATAATAATAATAATAGCTAGGAATAACTCAGACACCCAACCTGGATCTAAACCCTTTACTTCCCTTCACCGACCAACCAGACTAACTTAGATTAGATTGAATTTAATTCTGTATGACCACCAATTCGGGTAGCTTCAAATCATTAAATGATTTAGTTTGAAGGGAAAGGTATGATACGTACATTCTAGAAGAAGTGCACCCACATTAGTGGGAAGAGGTAATGGGGGAAATCACAGTGATAGATCTCATGTGTAAAACCAACACCTTGCGCAGGATTCGAACCTTGATGTCCCCGTCACGAGCCATCCAGAATGTTCTGATACTAACGCCTGAGACTGTGTGACTAGAGTTTAAAATTTTACACAGTGGCGTTTTACGGCCTACTAAGTAAGGGGGAAGGGGATGGGTTAGGTAGGCAGCACCCAGAGCCTATCACCACAGAGAAAGGAATTAACGGCCGGGGGATGGATGTTGTGTCTGTTCTAGCTTCAAGTTGAGTTAAAAGTCGTGTGTTATAAGCAGTCGGTTCAGAAAGTACACGTTAAATACCGTCAACAAACAAAAATGTCCTCAGGGTAGTTTAAGCTGAGGGGGCAACTTTAAAACTTCGGATATCTCGATCCCATCCCCTTTGAATAGTTGGACTATTTTTTTACAAAAATAAATATCAGAAATTTTTCAAAAACGACGGAAAACTTTTGACTTCATTATTATTATTATTATTATTATTATTATTATTAGCACCGCGTCTTACTAACCGTTCAGGTTACACGCACTTACGCTAATGTGTAATGGTAGCGTGATTGTGAGATGAAATTGAGGACCTACAGTTTAACGTGGAATCCGAACCACGGTGGAGGCCTGGCATTCCCCACATTCACAAGATTGAAGGAAGGGTTTGGTAATCAGATAAATCTGTGCCGGGACCGAGGATTGAACCCCGGACGCCAGCACAGAAGTCTGACACCTTACTCCTAGACCACCAGGTCACCCTTAACGCAATTAAAATAATTGTCATTCTTCACAGCTTGACATTAACAAATAATCCAACAACAAAGGTTAATGGAGGCGAGTTGTAGCCTGGAGAGAAGATGGGAAGCTCGAATGGGGAATTACGGGGTGAGAGAGGATGAAGAGAGACACGGTAGTTTCACGGTCGGGGATTGAACCTTGACCACCGGGCTCAGAGTCCATTCCACCATCAACCTTTCAATGGTTGATTATTAATTAATAGACCCCCGTGGGGTGGCGCAACATTCTCGTCTGGTATGATTTGCTGGTGGCGTAAAGATTGGGTTTCACGTCCAAGTTGAGTTTTTTTTTTTCTAAATGGTTTCCCACTTACCCTTTACGAAAATTCTGGTACAATTTCTTCAAAATGTCTAAGCTCTCTCATCCCTACTACATAAATGTAGTAACACATATAAGTTGAACGTGCAGTGAGACATGGCTCACAAAAAAAAAAGTTAATAAATTAGCCATTATTCAGAAAGAACGGGCATGAGTGATCTAAAATGATAGGTTGTAAACCAAACATCCTGTTTAATTAATTAAAAGCTACATGTTAAGTAACCTGATCGTTATCAGACGTCATCGCTACGCTACATGTTTACTCTGCGGTTGATAATTACTCTGACGTCACGGCTCTAAGAGGTACAGCTGTGGGCGAATAGATATTCGATAGTACGTATTTATTTATGTCTTTCACTTGTTTTCTCTTGCAATAGACTGGACTGTCAGTGACGGGTGATGGCGCATATAAGGGCCGAGGGGAGGGGAGGGGAAGGGCCCACTCACATGATCACGGCGGCTTGTTCCGATCTTATTATTATTATTATTATTATTATTATTATTATTATTATTATTAGCACCGCGTCTTACTACCCGTTCGGGTTATACGCACTTACGCTAATGTGTAATGGTAGGGTGATTGTGAGATTAAATGGAGGACCTACAGTTTAACGTGGAATCCGAACCACGGTGGAGGCCTGGCGTTCCTCACATTCACAAGATGTCTTGTCAGAGGTGAATAGCAAATTGAGGGTCTTAGTTTTGGTAAAAATTTCATGAGTTGAGCTTAAGAGTTGAGTTCGGATACTAGTGGGATAAAAACGTAGTGCCCACGTCACGTGATAACAGCCGGGCGATGAGTGAACTACAAACTATTTCAATCAACTCTACCTTCTAGATACACCAATAAAAAACCTCCATGGTGTGAGCCCGGAAACAAACTATACCGACCAAATGGTCGCCGCTGTTAGCGAGGATAGTGCCAACATTTGAGGATAGAGGGTGTCATGTGGTCAGTATAATGAACCCTTTGGCAACTAGGCTCAATTTTAATAGTCCAGAGCTGTTACTTCTTTATTCAAGTAGCTCCTCATTTGTCCTCACGAGGCTGAGTTTGACCCCGTTCCAGACCCACTGCCCATAGAAAATGTCTGGAAACATCGGGAATTGAACCCGGGACCTGTGGATTTGTAGTCAGGAGCTCTGGCCACTATATAATAATAATATTTAGCACCACGTCCTACTACCCGTTCGGGTTATACGCTTTAAGTACTAATTACTCTAATGGGTTAGGAATTGGGAAGGTTGAATTAGAGGAAGTGAACCCGCATTTGCGTGGAGGGAGAGTGTAAAACCATTTATGAAAAACCACCCCCAGTTCACCCGACTGAGATTCGAACCTCGATCTCCCCGTCCTCAGCAGTCGATCTCAACACGACAAGCGCGTTAGCCAACTACGCCACCGAGGCGGGTTATATATAAGCGTGAATGGGAAATTCTAGAAGCATGTTCGGAGTATTAACTGGCAAACCCAATGGGAAGACCTAGAATGAGGTGGACTGGATAGAGCTAGCTTAAGATAGGGATACGATGTGTAAGTGCAGCTTTGAACTTTCGGGTTTTTAATGCCTTAGTAGGTAATAGGACTACCCATATGTTTATAAAACTAATGTGACGTTGTCTGTTAGTACAACGACCCCTATATTTTGCCCCCCTAAAGGAAATAATAGGTTAGGTCCACACGCGAGCTGATACGTTTCTCTCCCAGTCCAAGAAACAAAAACATGTTTTGTTATCTTATAGAGTAGCTCGAGGTACACGAGTATTCCACCTCTGTGCAGGTGGAGGTATAGCTCTCGGGCCAAACCTTGTTATCTTATAGAGTAGCTCGAGATACACGAGTATTCCACCTCTGTGCAGGTGGAGGTATAGCTCTCGGGCCAAACCTTGTTATCTTATAGAGTAGCTCGAGATACACGAGTATTCCACCTCTGTGCAGGTGGAGGTATAGCTCTCGGGCCAAACCTTGTTATCTTATAGAGTAGCTCGAGATACACGAGTATTCCACCTCTGTGCAGGTGGAGGTATAGCTCTCGGGCCAAACCTTGTTATCTTATAGAGTAGCTCGAGATACACGAGTATTCCACCTCTGTGCAGGTGGAGGTATAGCTCTCGGGCCAAACCTTGTTATCTTATAGAGTAGCTCGAGATACACGAGTATTCCACCTCTGTGCAGGTGGAGGTATAGCTCTCGGGCCAAACCTTGTTATCTTATAGAGTAGCTCGAGATACACGAGTATTCCACCTCTGTGCAGGTGGAGGTATAGCTCTCGGGCCAAACCTTGTTATCTTATAGAGTAGCTCGAGATACACGAGTATTCCACCTCTGTGCAGGTGGAGGTATAGCTCTCGGGCCAAACCTTGTTATCTTATAGAGTAGCTCGAGATACACGAGTATTCCACCTCTGTGCAGGTGGAGGTATAGCTCTCGGGCCAAACCTTGTTATCTTATAGAGTAGCTCGAGATACACGAGTATTCCACCTCTGTGCAGGTGGAGGTATAGCTCTCGGGCCAAACCTTGTTATCTTATNATCAGATAAATCTGTGCCGGGACCGAGGATTGAACCCCGGCTGCCAGCACATAAGTCTGACACCTTACCCCTAGACCACCAGGTCACCAACCGTTTGATTTTACATCAATATGAATCTCTTAAAGCTGTGGCATTCATAATATAACACGAACAAATATATTTTTAATTTAGTGAAACTTGAGAATTATAATTTCTTGTTTTCAGTAATAGGTTGTAGGAGGAGCCTAGTGTCTCATCTTAGCTGTGCTAATATTTGGAAGTAAGGAAATATTAAGGTATATTTTAGGCATATTTTTCGAGAATTTCATCAAACAAATTAAAAATTGAATCTACTTACGATATAAAACTCAGCCTTGACACCTGAAAATAGTGCCACACCTGACTTCCTCATACTCCCTCTAGTCTTACGTTGAAGAATTTCCTTGAAATTAATCCGCACAGCCTTGATAATTCATACTTAGCATAAAGGTTGGGTAGAACCTCACAGTCGTTTAACAACATTTCGTGTCACACCCCCAACGACTTTGTAGCTATAATTATGGTACTTAGATTACCGAAACTTGTCGGCAACATCTAAAACAGCTTTCTTCTAAACGCGGTTTTTTGCTAAAAGGATCGTAACGGGAAATAACCAAGACTGGACTTATATCTACTACCCAACCATCACATAGTTATTATTATTTTGTTTCATTCGGTATAACAAGAACTTTAACTACCGTTGTTATAACTTTGGGGTTGATTAAATCCGTGTTTTGAATTTGGATTTAACTATTCATCGGGTGACCTGGTGGTCTAGGGGTAAGGTGTCAGACTTCTATGCTGGCGGCCGGGGTTCAATCCTCGGTCCCGGCACAGATTTATCTGATTACCAAACCCTTCCTTCACCTCTGACAAGACATCTTGTGAATGTGAGGAATGCCAGGCCTCCACCGTGGTTCGGATTCCACGTTAAACTGTAGGTCCTTCATTTCATCTCACAATCACCCTACCATTACACATTAGCGTAAGTGCGTATAACCCAAACGGGTAGTAAGACGCGGTGCTAATAATAATAATAATAATAAAAACAAACATTTCTCGTGACACAAGTATATAGGCTTACTTTAGTGAGATTTATCATTTAAAAGTAAACCCAACATGGCCGCTGCAAGACCCAGTGTTTTGAAACGGTGGTAGAATACTCAGTTCGTAATGCTCTAAAAATCAGATTTATAGTTTATGTTGTAAAGTTAATGATTTATAGTACAACGCTACCTTATTGTTAATACTGTTGGGTAGTAATTTTTTTTATTAGAAGTAAAACTTTATGATTAATGGCGACATTTAGTGTTACAGGAGTACAAAAATACAACTGGTCTGTAAGAGATGATTGAAAACATCTCGGATCGGTTGATTATTTAGAAATAATATGATTTCAAACACTTTCAAAGAATGGAACCTTTTTAAAAATGTATTCTAGTTGAGGTATTTAGCATGGACTGGCGTAATTCAAAGCCGCCAGTACACGACTTATAAATACGCCTAGTTTTTGGATATCATCCCCTGATATTAAACATCCACCCCTAAGGTTTGCAACATAGCCACTAGGTACTGTCCGCTTTGATGGTTGCATGATCTAAGGCGTTACTCTTGCAGTAGAATAATTAATTAATTAATATTAGCACTACGTCTTACTACCCGTTCGGGTTATACGCTTTTTAAGTACTAATTACGCTAATGGATTAGTAATTGGGAAGGTTGAGTTAGAGGAAGTGAACCCGCATTTGCGTGGAGGGAGAGTGGAAAACCATTTAGGAAAAACCACCCCCAGTTCACCCGACCGAGATTCGAACCTCGATCTCCCCGTCCTCAGCAGTCGAGCTCAACACGACAAGCGCGTTAGCCAACTACGCCACCGAGGCGCGTTAAATTTAACAAAGATTAATTAATACCCAGTAGATAATATTTTACTCCACACGCATTCAAAATATTGTTTTATTTTCTCAGTGGAGCCAACTTATAAACGTGACAATGCTGAAACAAGTCAATTACAATATTTGTTGGAATCGATTTCGAAAGTGGCTCAATCCCCACATCTCTACTGAATGTGACCTTGAAAACGCCACGTTTAAAAAAAAGCTACTTGTCAAACACGTGAGCGTAATATTGACGTATTTCTGTGTTTCATCACGGATAACATACTCGGCGAAGAAAATAATAATGGCGTACGACGTTATCCGAAGCAGTCTCTCACAAGGGCAGGTATTGCAAATTACGCGCCCAGTAATAAACAAAGATCGAAATACATAAAGCTTTATTTAGTTCACGAGAAAACTGCTACAAGAAATAAAAATTACAGAAGTGAACCAAAATTTTGAAAAAAACAAAGCCATATCATCACAATAATTAACAATGTAGGTCTATTATTTAATCATTGGATCTGTTGGTTTTGATTTCATATTTAAAATATTTGTTTAGTGCTTTCTAACACAAAGTTATTGAAGGTTTAATCCAAGAGGAAGGAATAAGGAGGGCAATTTTTAGAGTAAGGACACCCATATCCTCGTGTAAAGACCACATTGTTAAATCAATGTTGAAAACCACTCCTTCAGTGCGGCCATTCTGGGATTTAAACCCTAACATATCCGTTAAAGGTGACTAAACTTATCAATTCATATGCTGCAGGGCCTACAGTGTATGATATATAATATATTCTAATCGGTTTGATCGTGTTCACATAGCATTTCTGATGTATTTGTCCACACTGGGCTCCACATGAAAGCACTTTAAGGTGTGGATGTAGTAGACGAGAGAAAAGGCCATTGTTTTTTGCAGTTTTTAAATCAAAACTTTTTTTGCCTAAAATAAAAAAATAAACTTTAGTAAATACATAGTTTAATTTTCTTCGCATTGTAATATCAACAGTTGTTGAATATCTGTTATGGGCATAGCGGCATTAGATGGTACATTCTTTAAATTAATATAAGAAGTCGTCATTAAATTCCAGGACACGGTGTATTTACCGCTATTCTTTATTTTCACCCCTTTTATATCATCTCGTTACCCCTTTTAACTTGTGCACCGCTTGATTACAGGCACCATCAACATTTGGCCAAGGTAAGGCTCATACATACTTAATATTATTATTATTATTATTATTATTATTATTATTAGCACCGCGTCTTACTACCCGTTCGGGTTATACGCACTTACGCTAATGTGTAATGGTAGGGTGATTGTGAGATGAAATGAAGGACATACAGTTTAGCGTGGAATCCGAACCACGGTGGAGGCCTGGCATTCCCCACATTCACAAGATGTCTTGTCAGAGGTGAAGGAAGGGTTTGATATTCAGATAAATCTGTGCCGGGACCGAGGATTGAACCCCGGCCACCATACTTAATATTAATTTACTCTCATCTACCCCCCTTCCCTCTGAAAATATAAACCAATAATAATTTACAACATGTTTCCCTAAACATCCGTAACCACGTCAGAGTGTCATATTCAATAGTTCTTCAAAACGTTATTTTGATAAAAAAATAAAATAGTAAAATTGAATAATCCAGCTAAATGTGGAATAATATTTCTCTTGGACATGATAACAGCATGGTTGGATTTTCTTTATAAACAGATAGACTCAAAGGTGGCACTTGGGCATTTACCAGGTCAAACAAAGTTTGATGGGACTATACTAATAACATGTTACCTCCTCCTCATTATCCATCTGGACAACCAAGAACAAAATAATTAATCAATTAATAAATATTTCATAGCATACCGGTACTGTAGTTTATTATTATTATTATTATTATTGTTATTAGCACCGCGTCTTACTACCCGTTCGGGCTGTACGCACTAACGCTAATGTGTAATGGTAGGGTGATTGTGAGATGAAATGAAGGACCTACAGTTTAACGTGGAATCCGAACCACGGTGGAGGCCTGGCATTCCTCACATTCACAAGATGTCTTGTCAGAGGTGAAGGAAGGGTTTGGTAATCAGATAAATCTTTGCCGGGACCGAGGATTGAACCCCTGCCGCCAGCATAGAAGTCTGACACCTTACCCCTAGACCGCCAGGTCACCTTGGTACTGTAGTTAAATTTGGGGACTAAAAGAATATAATACCAGAGTGATATTTTTTTTACGTTTACATAAACATACCTATATAACATTATTTAAGTTTTAAGTATTTTAGTAGGTCCATTGTTGAAAATAAAAGTTGATTTCATATTTTAATAGGAAATAAAATATTAATTGATGTTCTGGAATAGGTAAGGTATCTGAATTTATTTAGTTTACCTTTTCTGAACGTTTGAACCAGAGTAAAGAAAAAAATACACGTATATGTAATTATTATTTATAGTTAAAGATTTGGCTGGATCCCATACACAAAATAATCCCATGTTGAAAGCAGCAATAATGTAGGAAATATGTTTCCTCATGAATTTCACATACTCCACAGTATCTGGATATCAATAGCCTCTAATTCTTCAACAGACTCTCAGCTTTCTAATGATGCACTTATATCACACTTTTTGACTGGGATTGCACCTTTAAAATAAATTTCAATGAGTAATAACACAGGTTTGGTTCCATTAAATATGGCGAAAAAAAACCTAATCTTATTCAAACAATGTTCCAAGTATCTTATTCTAGAACAAAATTAAAAAAAAACCCGTTCTTTTCTTCAAGTCAAAGTTGACCATTAATGCATCATAACAAAGGAAAAAGGGTTGCCCACGAACTAGGAGTAAATATAATATAAAATCTAATTTAATACAAAGTTGAAAAAGATTTAGAAATGAAAATGAAGAGTGTCAAAGAAATAGTTAAAATCTTCACTTACAGCTGTCAAAAAATCGAAACTCGCACTAGTTTGGAAGTAGATAAATATTATTTTCCCAAGAGCCTCTACGCAGGCTTCCTCTCTCTGTGTGTGGGATCAGCTCTGTCCAAATGAATATCCTCTGTGTGGGATCATTTCTGTCTAAATAAATATCTCACTTCTTCTGTTTTCATTCAGAACGAGACTCGCTCTTCACTTGTCATCAGTTGAGAAGCTATGGCCTACCACAAAAAAATGAACAAGAAGAACTCAGCAAACGACTTCAAAAGATAACTATGTCAAACAAGGAGGTAAGTGTTCTCCCATATTTCAGAATTTGTTATTATTATTATTAATATTTTAAACAAGGCTGTACGATCTTCCCTCCTAATTTTTTGTAAAACATAAAGTGTCTTTGACATGTATGACGATTGTTATGTCGTGGACAAACTTCAAAACACATTTTAAGTAAATTTTTTTTTAAATAAAATCATTTTAGCCGACTGTGCTATCTTTTTAGGAAGAAAAAAAGTCCTTTAAATTATTATTATTATTATTAGCACCGCGTCTTACTACCCGTTCGGGTTATACGCACTTACGCTAATGTGTAATGGTAGGGTGATTGTGAGATTAAATGGAGGACCTACAGTTTAACGTGGAATCCGAACCACGGTGAAGGCCTGGCATTCCCCACATTCACAAGATGTATTGTCAGAGGTGAAGTAAGGGTTTCCTCTAAATTAATGTTACGTATTTTCTTAGTTATATACAGAAATAAATCAACAAAAGGAGTGTGCTACAGTCGTAGCAAGGGGCACTTGCCTTGGCAACAAACCACGAGCCAACTCTGGATAAACTAGTCGATACCTATACGCCTTATCTTAATATCGAAAAGAAAAAAAGTGAACAATATTCTTTAACCTTAGTTTTTAAATCTGTCTTGTGTTACAATTTATTTCTGAACACGTTTTATATTAATTTTTAATCAAGTCAAATGTTAGATTAAACTTTATATATATATATTAAATATTTTTATTACATCAAAGTTTGAAAAACTATAATAAATGGTGTTATTTTTGTAATCAATGCTTTTAAATAGCACACATATATTTGAAGTGAATTGTGTTGTTCAGAGCAACACAAAATACATCGATACACCATAGCCGGAAGGGTTGGCATTCCTGTCTGGCCCTGACCTGGAAAACTAGGGGCTCAATCCCGTCTGCTTGCAAAGAAAAAAAAAAAGTAAATTTATCCATCTGGTAAAAATCTTCTACATTCCTACAGTCACAAATCTAGGTGCAGTGAATATTACACATTCTACTCATTTGTTTTCTTCACTAACTTCACGTTTAAAACTATTTAAAAAAAAACCTGTGTGACTTGTCCCAGTTTCGAACAGCTACGATTAGACAACATAACTTTTTTCTGGTTCAAAAATTGAGAGTATATTCAAATCTTCATAGGAAGACAGTACTTTAATATATCAAAACGCCAAGCTAAGTGTTCTGAAGCTGTCAATTTTCACCCCCCCCCCGCCCCTCCCTGGCATGACATAATCCGGCCTCCCCTGCCTCGTACACAGATGGATCGTTATTCAAGATGGCGGCGGCGGTGTTGCCAAGTGGCGGGGGGCTCTGAGAAAATCTGCGCGTTCATTGGTCGGTTCTTTACTTACTGCAAGCGTGCGACACGGAGTAAGCTGCAACAGAGACGTGGCTGATGATGCATCTGGAGCTGTGGACGGAGATTTCGTGGAATGAGAACCGAGAAACACGATCTTTCTTTCTTTCTTTCTCTCTCTCTCTCTCTCTCTCTCTCTAGACAATAAACAGTACAGGACAATCTGGAAGCTAGAAAAGTTATGTTTCATTTTCATAGGATGCCCGTTATTTGAAGCTGTTACTACAATGGCGTAAATAAAGATATTTACATTCTTAGCCCGTTTAATTAATCATATAAACATAAATTATTCTATTAATGTTCTTGAAAGATTTTGATAACTTTTTAATTAATAAACCAAATAATTGTAGTTCGTTTCAATCAACGTTGGTGGTGGTAGTTGGACAAGGTTTAGGTTCAGTATTCGTACGTCAAGTCACGCTAGCTCCTTGATTAGTGTGAGAGTTGAGAGTGTGACGGCAACCACTCAAGTTAATTATTCCAAGGTCACCTTCAAGCTCGAGTCTATTCCCTCGGAGATCTAACATTCTCTTTCAGAACTAGAATCATTTTAAATAATAAAGATTGTATTTGAGACAAGTATCCGAGAGGGAGACTTGCCTTGCCAGGTTCTCAGGCCTCCTTTATACAACATCTGTCCAGGTCGGGTCCAAGGCCAACACAAAGTGGCGATGTCTCAGTTCTCACAACAGCCACTAGATAGTACTGGCGATGTCTCAGTTCTCTCATCAGCCACTAGATAGTACTGGTGATGTCTCAGTTCTAACATCAACCACTGGATAGTACTGGTAATGTCTCAGTTCTCACATCAACCACTGGATAGTACTGGTNCACCACGTCTTACTACCCGTTCGGGTTATACGCACTTACGCTAATGTGTAATGGTAGGGTGATTGTGAGATGAAATGGAGGACCTACAGTTTAACGTGGAATCCGAACCATGGTGGAGGCCTGGCATTCCCCACATTCACAAGATGTCTTGTCAGAGGTGAAGGAAGGGTTTGGTAATCAGATAAATCTGTGCCGGGACCGAGGATTGAACCCCGGCCACCAGCACAGAAGTCCGACACCTTACCCCTAGACCGCCAGGTCACCTTATGTAATAGAATGTTTCGGTGATGAAGAGGTTGGATGTATTGAGGTATTTCTTGTAGATCGTTCCCCACCTTCCTCCACAAAAATTCTAGTACATTTCCTATTAAATATGCCCTTTCCTATCCCCATCCCATTAGTATAAATATTTGTGTAGACCAGATGGTAAATTTTTCTTTGAGGGGGTGGGGGATTGGCATGGGGGAAATGGGTTGAGGTGAAGCGCAGTTTAAAAAAATCATTGTTCTTAATGCCTTAATCTAATGCTGGGGTGAAAAAGTTGAATTATAGGAAATGTACCCACATAAACGTGGAAGCTTATCCAGTGTAATAAGTCAAATGGCAATAAAATGTTGATGCAGTTTGGGTATAGATATGATCTCATTCGATATTATTGTAAGAGAAAAAAAGCTTACCTTAAGTTGTTGACGATCACACCTACGCAGTCATTGGAATCTGTGCTGTCGTGTTAAAATAAAGAAGTGTTAAAAACCTGACTAAATAAATCAATGTCTAATATTTTATTTAAATAAACAAGATATGTATAAAAGTACAAAATTACAAACAAAAAAAAGTCTGTGATTTAATCTCTTCTTTGCGTTTACCAAGCTTTAATAAATATATATATTTTTTAGTTTACTCTGTTTCAATCGAGACGACGCCTCCTCTTATTGGCGGAAATTTGTCCTTGAACCACTGACCACCTGGCGTAATATCACTCGTTACAAACGTTTTAAGTTTCAAAAGATCTCTCCCCCTTAGGCCCCCATGTTTTTGTTTGTTTTAGCCTCCCTCACCCACACGAGCCGACGACTGCGACAATGCCGCCTCCAGCCAGAGCGCTGCTTCCCTATATCCACCACCACCTTGACGTCATCATCAGACGTCATCAACTCCTGGTTGCCCCGGGCAACTGGGGCTGACTCCACTCTGATGAGCACGCTTCATGGCGGATATTTTAAGAACTAGCTATTGCCCTTACTAGGGATGAAATTTGTTGAGGTACCCGGATTTCAAGAATAAGATTTTCATCTTTCCTCCTTTTTTCTAAAAAAAAAAAAAGTTAGTGCTGGAAACGACTTAATTCTAGTGAGCTCCAAATCATTAGCAGTCTTTAATAATTTGACTAAGGTGACCTGGTGGTCTAGGGGTAAGGTGTCAGACTTCTATGCTGGCGGCCGGGGTTCAATCCTCGGTCCCGGCAAAGATTTATCTGATTATCAAACCCTTCCTTCACCTCTGACAATATATCTTGTGAATGTGGGGAATGCCAAGGTCTCCACCGTGGTTCGGATTCCACGTTAAACTGTAGGTCCTCCATTTCATCTCACAATCACCCTACCATTACACATTAGCGTAAGTGCGTATAACCCGAACGGGTAGTAAGACGCGGTGATAATAATAATAATATTTCCAACCATCTGATTTGATCTCAGAAATACCGTTTGTGTGAAACTTTGAAATCTAATTAATTTGACCTTTTGATGATTTTTTTTTATAACAACATCACTTAAAATGTTAGGTTTTTAATCGTATGGACACATGGTGGGTGACACCCTTCACTTCCATTTGGGCGTTAACTATATTTTGAAATAATGGACTCCTAACAAAATAACACGGTATTTCTGAACGTCGGTAACGAATCTCAGCCCTCCATTATGTCGGGATCACGATCAACTTAACGTTAACTGAAAGTTAACTTAACGTAAAGGACCTCCCCGTGTGTTTAAATGGAAGCGATAACGATGCAGTTAACTTAACGTTGACTTGCAGTTAGCTTGACGTAAGAGATGTCCTGGGAGGTCTTTTACTTTAAGTGGACATTACTTGAAGGGTATCACGTGATCTATCCAGCCAATCATTATGCGAGTGACGTCAACAGGACTTTTTAGTAATTAATGTGTTGATATTATGACCAATGTTTACTCTTTAGCGTAAGTTCTAGTGATCAGACATTGAAACAAAATAATTAAACTATAGTAGGAAAGCTAAATTTATTTAAAAAAATGTTATAATATATATTTATTATATCGATTTAAAACTGTAAACATTCACATATCATCACTGTACAACTAGTACAAATCACAGATCATACTCAAGAATGGAGATGTTTGGCTCGAGTTGTTACGTTAAGTTACGTGAATCGTGATCACACATACGTTAAGTTAACTCTAAGTGAACGTTACGTTAAGTTAACGTTAAGTAATTGATCGTGATCCCGGCATTAGATGGCGACACCATATATTCTGCCTACTGAGATAAGGTTATAAAGTTAAAATCCTGGCATCACCGAATAATTTCTCATTGGTAAAATTGAGTGACTCCCCTTTCACAGCGATCAATTGAAGGTTAAATAATTGGGTACTATGCCTGTTCTAATATACAATTAAGTTAGTTTGTAAGTAATGTTCTAATATAATCATTTGTCTGTTTTTATTAGTGTATTGAATACCAATGTTATTAATGAATATCTACAAGGGGTAAGAATGAAGAGTGTGTATGAAAAGAAATGCACCCGCATACACGTGGATAAGGCTTGGTTCCACAGTGATAAATTACACGGGTTAAAATATTATCTATGTATTGTACCTGGCCGAGGCTTGAAACTCAATCATCTTGTCATCAGAAATACAGTATGCTATGAACCTGATGCTCTATACCACGTGGTCACCAATGCGGTTCTTAAATTGAACGTTATAAATCCATGAATTGACCACGTAAGAATTTAAAATTATTGTCTTGTGACGTTGAAAAAATTTTCTGGAATTTAAATTTGTGAACACGTGTGAATGGGAAAAATACATAAATGATAAAAAAATATCGTATCTATTTTTGTATATATTCTAGCTTAGTTTGGAAAAACAATTTTAAATCAATCTTTTATCAGTACCCTTAAATGAATTTTCGTCCTAAAATCAAGTGTGGATTTTTATTTATCATATATAAAAACTATACGAGTTTTTATGAATCATGTATTGGTTAACCTTTGAAATGGAATTTTTTTTTTAAAGACTTCGTCTCGAGGTATAACCAAATAAATTTAAAATTTCAAGTAGGAAGGAAATAGATTAAAACAATTAAGATGTATCAGTGCACACATAAATACGGAATGAATGGCCCAATTGTTTGTAATTAGGCGGCCAATTGAATGTTAAAATTCATAATAATTTCAAGTAGATAGTTCTGACTTAAAATATTTTAGAGAAAGCTAAAACAACAGAAATTCATCACTTAATGTTCACATAAAACACAACCACGCTATTAGACAAATGAATCGTCCCTGCCGCGACACCTGGAGGATGACATATGGATGGATATTCCTAGTGCCGCGGATAGTTACGATGCGGTTTTAAAAGTAAATTAAACCCAGCCGTTCGTATTCATAGTTTTATAAACTGTAAAATTGATCAACCACGATTTAAGGAGTCTATTAGAGTAAATAATAAAAAATAAAAAAATTGGTACGACATAAAATCGAAAAAAAATTTCCCACATGGTGTATTATTAATACTTGGAACCAAATTTTCAAAAATGTGTTTTCATGAAACTAACCGTAAGTAACAATCAGAAAAAACTAATCCCTCATCTTAGTAATCATAATAAACATTCAACATTTATGAATTTTAAAAACAATTTTTCAAACCATTATTAAGTAAACTACTATTAAATATTTTTTTTTAAGAAACACAAAAAATATATATATATATATATATGTATATTTATAACTTAACAGATAACCATTTTGAACTAAAATGATTTAGTCAATTCCTTAAATATTCAAATTAAACAAGAATCTCATTAAGTAGCTACCATTAAACCAAATTTTCTCCAAAAACCCAGTATACAGTATTATTTTTATTTTAAGGAAAACACTCCATAGGTATAAATTTCAAACAAAATCGTTAGAGCCATTTTCTAAAAAATTTAGAACTATAAAAATCACTAGTCAGTAAGCCATCCCTAATTTTAAGGATAAGGCCCAAATAAAAGAAATCATTATCTATAGCCATATAACATATAAATATTATCAAGTTTTAACAAAATCCATAAAGCCGTTTCAGATCTGTGGCTAGGGACATAAGACAAAAATACAGGAGGACAGACAGAATAATGATAAAATTCCCACCCTTTTTTGGCTTTGGGGACACATAAAACGTACAAATTCATCTTAATCTCGCAGTAAAAAATGTTCAGGAATTCTATACGTTTTTTTTGTGTTATTAAAAAAATAAAAACAGGTAGCTATAGTCAAATTGTATTAGGAAGAATCTTTTAAAACAACTATGTATAGAATAATCAACAATTACGAGATATTACCACTGTAAATTTGTTTGAATGCCTTTAGAAGCTCTTTGTCAAACCTTACAGTTAAGTTACACGTGACTTGGGAGTAGCTATAGTAACTTTCAAAATAGGGGGTAAGATCCGCATTGGTGGTTGCGCAGGCTAAACGGTAGGCTCAGCTACACTGGTCTGCTGGTGACGAAGATTGGGTGTACTGGGTGTGATATTTTGTTTACATGTACTTCCACTCTACCTCTACGCAAATGCGGATGTATTTCATCTAAATTCTACCTTACTTATCCCTGCCTACTTAGCATAGTTACAGTAGCTCCATGGCTTCTTTGGTGCAGACTGACAGCTTTGAAAAATTACCAGACCAAATTATGTATCCCTACGCCGAACCATATGAGCTACAAAAACATGTATTTATCAGCTGTCACTTCTGACAGTCAAAATTTAGGGATATGGCTAAATGTTGACTGTCAGAAGTCAGCTGTGAGCTGTCAGTCAACACCAAAGAAGCCACGGGGCTACTGTAGTATGAGTATAGGACTTAGTAAGACTCGCTGGTTGGTAAGGTTGTTCCGACTATGAGCGGAGCTGTATTGACATTTTCCCCTAGGGAAGATAGGGAACGCCCAGCCCAGTTGCCTGGGTCAGGGTCAGGCACACTACCCGTGCCAGCGATTCCAAGGGGGGGG
>CABEEJ010004723.1:0-15115 GCA_901482245.1 Timema douglasi | reverse complement strand
GGGTTCAATCCTCGGTCCCGGCACAGATTTATCTGATTACCAAACCCTTCCTTCACCTCTGACAAGACATCTTGTGAATGTGGGGAATGCCAGGCCTCCACCGTGGTTCGGATTCCACGTTAAACTGTAGGTCCTCCATTTCATCTTACAATCACCCTACCATTACACATTAGCGTAAGTGCGTATAACCCGAACGGGTAGTAAGACGCGGTGCTAATAATAATAATGTATCTACATTCACGTGGAGGGATCGGGAAACCATTTAAGAGCGATCATTGTTAATACACTTCAGCGGGATATAGCCTTGACTACCCCGTCACTGACAATCCAATATAAACCAAGAGAGACGCAGACCACGTGAGCACCGATGAGAGTAAAAGTAAAGAGGAGTAAGATGCGTAAAAGTGCATTATCATTCATCTGAGAAGAAAATAAGAAACAAACCTGCATATTTATTACTATCATCAGTTAGTTCTACACCAAGAGTAGTGGGTATGGCCATTTGGACCATAGACCCCATGATCTACTTTCAGGACAATTATATGCTATTTTGGGAGGGTCTTCGTTGGTGACGTCATCCCTTATCAATGTTTGACCTTGACCTATGTTCAGGTAACTTGGATGCTATTTATAGAACGTGTTTCAATTACCCCCTGTGACGAAGTCAGCCCCCTTGTCATAAGGGTGTCACACGGGTGAGCGGTGTCGCAACGTTGATTGGGAAACTCGATGTCGCAATCCTGAAGGTATGTCACAGTCTTGATTGTGAAAGTTGCTCTTGCAATCCTTAGTGTAAATGTTCGACACAAGTCATTGACCCTAAACGGGCGCGAACATTGATTGTGAGACTTGATGTTGCAATATTGATGGTGTGTCGCAACCCGATATTTTGTAACCTACCTCTTTCATTGTCCCACATAAATAACAAACAAAGGTAGAGACCAGAGAGTTATAAGTTGTATTCAAAACAATCAAGATACACCTCCATGAGGAAGTGGAACATACAAGCGTTAGGTGCTGAGCAAGTAAACAAGCCAAATGGGCTGGCAGGCGTATAGGTAACCACCAAGGCCAGAAGGGCATGTGAACAGCAACAATAGGTGGATACTAATTTACGCGCCAAAAAGGGCGTCATCAGAAAATGTCGATAATACACTAAGAATTGACCTCCAAGTTAATATTAATTACACCTCTCATAATCAAAGGTTAAGAGCCAAGAACAGGCTTGTGCCCTAGCATTAAACCTAAGATGAGAATAGGATCACAAGTTGTCGTCATCTGACAAACCCTAACTATCCTAAACACCGGTATGAAACCTTTCATTATATATATATATATATATATATATACATATAGCTCAAAATACCTAACAATAATAAATAATCTGAATATCTAATAACAAGTAGAATGTTTACCAGAGAAATATTTACTTGGCAACGCATGGCCCCTTATTTAACGAACATATAAATATAAGTGATAAAACGATATTAAGCTATATCAAATTTAATAACAAACAAAACGTCTACATTAGAAAATATTATCCACGCCAGCTCACGGCCCCACATTTAACTAACACCTAAACGTAAATTGCCCACCAATAATAAACTATTCCAATCCTTTTCAACATCAAATAGATCATGACAACAGAAAATAATACAGAGCATTTTGTTAATGTCTCTCTACTAGCTAAAGCAGGCCATGCAACTTTCCGTGAAGTGGATATAATAAATTTAAGATAAAGACAATCAGGTCAAAAGGTCTTACCAAAACACCCAAGGAACGAGCACAGCTACAGGTTGGTCGCCCATGGTATCCAAATATCCCATAGCCTTAAAAGCAGAAAACTGTAAAAGAAATAATAATAATCAAAAATATATGTAAGTCCTGAATAGTAGATTTAGAATAATAAATATTTAGCGTCAAAGAGAATTTTGAGAAACATGTCGAGCCTACTTAATAGTCAGGCCTATCACGTCGAAAGCCCAGAGCGTAATGCGTGTTCACATTCTGGACTCCAACCGTTATATATCCTAAGGAAATCACGTGTTCTTGAGGCGCGGAGGGCAACGGAGAGGAAAAGAAAGGGTAAGGGTTCCAGAACAATCTCCACTTGTCCACATGCACACAGTCTATACACAATCACAGTTCGTGGAAGTTCTCAATACGCCCGCCGACGCGCGCTGAGCTCTTGAGCAACGCTGCTCATTTGTTTTGGGGAGCGGTTCAACCAACACGGCTGGCAGCGAACCACGGACCTCGAGCTAGTTCAACGTTGACAGTGCTGCTGTGTGTATGTCGGATTGTAGTCGTACCGGAATGAGTCAACTGGGGCTGGCTTGGTGAGTTATACAACTTCTCCGAATTTATGTTGTAACAAGGTTACACCGATTGTGAAACTTGCTGTCCCAATCCTGACGTTGATTGTGAAACATAAGTCATTGACTCTTCACTGACTCTTGTTGTTGTGTCGCAATTCTGATTTTGTAATCCTGACTATGATTTTTAAACGCAGATCCCTAACCCTCGGTGTGTTACAAACCCTGGTTGTGAAACTGATAACTCAATCTTGCTTGTGTTTGTGTGATCATTTGCCGTGTTGTGATCATTGATATCGCAATCCTGAAGTTATGTAACGATCCTGATTGTGAAACTTGATGTCACAATCATGCCGTGATTTTGAAACACAGATTGTTGAGCTTTGACAGGTCGTAACCCTGATATGTCACAATCTTGAAGTGTCGTCTTGGTGCCAGCTTGGTGAACATTATTCACGACATGTTGTAAAAAAGTTAATGTTGCAAACCATGTGGTGATTGTGAAACCCGGTGATGACATCATATACGTGGTCACTTTTCCTATAAATAGAAGCTTAAATATGAATTTTGCGATTCATTCTTAAAGGAGTATTTGACTGGTGATATTGCGAGATCTACAGGCAGTTCATGAAATTATTGTAAATACACATATACTAACAAAATTTAATACAACTAGCAAAGAATAATGTAATAGTTTTGATATTTTATACCTAATTAATAACATTGTTTTGTTTCAGTTGATGAAATAAATGGTGTTGCACGATGAATGTTTTTGTCACTAGTCCTCTGTCCCCCAGCTCCACAGGGATGAGAGTGTATTCTAGAAGTCCATAAGCAGCATCGTTGATTGCTGGAGATTCAGACAAAGATCCTACATTGCCTCTAAGGTCCCACACTATTCGTGAATGTGGATGAATGTTTTAGCCAAATATTCACCAGAATGTCCGCCTACATTCTTTTCATGAAACATATATGATTATTCACTTTATGTGGATCTCACAATCCAAAAAAATCGACCAAAACATTCCCTTCGGTGGTAGTTGGCAGCCAATGCAAAATAGATAACACAAGTGATGATATCACTGCAGTTGCATTCATTTTTTTAAATCCAGTCTATGGTTATTGTATCGTAAAAATATACTTAGAAATCATTATACAATAGTCAAAAATAAAATTAGTACAGCCAGTGTCAAATTTAATGGAGGTAGTGATTGCCCCGCGGCCACAAAAATTCTCCACAAGAGATAAAACAGTAACTCTAACTTTCTATTGTATATTACTCCATGTTTTGTGTCCACCATAACGTTTTTCCTGCATGAAATAATTAGATAAAAACAAATTGATGAGTGTTCAATTTAAATGAAAAATAAAAATACCGCTGACCCTTTAAAGCTTTACCAGGAAAGTCCCCATTGATCATTTACAAGTTCTCGTGCTAACTACATTTGTGAACAATTAAACAGTTGCTTAAATTTGCCTGTTCTCATACACGCCATTTTGTAATTTACATGGGCTTATGGGGAACCCCACTGTATGCCACCCCGAGGTCTCCCATGCGTAAATCCGACACCGGGTACAGCGCCCAGTGTGTCCTCACGCACTGAGATAAGTGAAGGACTTTAAGTTACTAGACGACAAGAACGACTGATGTGTAATGAGGGAGCGTAAAAATTGTTATCCAAGAGTCCAGTGACGAACAGCAACGTCCTTTGAAAACCGTTCCTGGAGTGAAACCCCTCGAATACCGAATATTTCACTGAACATTCGTCAATCGCCATTTGTCTGCCTCCCACACTTCTCGGACATTCATCTGAAACCCGAACATTCATCCGCGTTCGCGAATAGTGTGGGAATGGCTTAACTATGAGGGGTAAAAATGGTTTGTTCGCGGCTCTATTTTAAACGCCATTGATTCAAGGGTAGGCCATTTGAACACAAATAAGACATAAACAAATTGCTCATTCAAAGTATATTACACCTATATTTAGTAACTATATCTCCGTTTATAGAGGGAGGCATTTGTTATTACATTATTATTATTAGCACCGCGTCTTACTACCCGTTCGGGTTATACGCACTTACGCTAATTTGTAATGGTAGGGTGATTGTGAGATGAAATGGAGGACCTACAGTTTAACGTGGAATCCGAACCACGGTGGAGGCCTGGCATTCCCCGCATTCACAAGATGTCTTGTCAGAGGTGAAGGAAGGGTTTGGTAATCAGATAAATCTATGCCGGGACCGAGGATTGAACCCCGGCCGCCCGCACAGAAGTCCGACACCTTACCCCTAGACCGCCAGGTCACCTTGTTATTACAAACAGATGAAATATTATTGTATGGCACCTTGGCTCAATTGGTGGCATGCATGCCTACTGATCTAGGTGTCACAGGTTTGAGTCCTGGAAGGACATCTTAATTAAGGGAATTACTGGTATAAAATAAGTTTGCACCTAACGGGATGTTTTCACAGTTGTTGTGCTTGTTCAATATTAAGAAAATATTACCCTTATCTACAGTAAAGTAACTAATACATAGTTACGTTTGTTTCAGATGCCTTAGGCAGTCATATGATGTCTTAAAAACCAAATACTTCACAGCTTACAGCCCTACTAAACGAAAGCATCACGGCGTTTTCGGGAGAGTTGGCCAAATCACCTCTTCCAACGTCAATAACGCCTCAAGGGTTAATTGGGGACATTTTCTCACAATTGGTCCATATTGACAACCTTTTTGGAACATTTTATAAAAAAAAATTATTGAAATAGTTACTATATTTGAACTGAGTGTATGGAATTATCTACACTTAATGTGCCTCTGGACCCAAACAAGTGAATTTTAAAATTATTTTTTCCCATTGCTTTCTCTATCTCTGTCCCGAGGCTTGGATTAGAAATGAATCGATTGAGTTATCAAATTTTATATTTAGATGTTATATGGCTATAGCTGTGAATACTTTTTGATTTTGACCCCTTCCCTTAAAAATTTAGTTTACTGACGAGTTTTTTTTAAATGGCTCCAATGATGTGATTTTAAATGGATAGCTTGGGTATATTTGACTTTAAAAATAGCTCATCATATTGTATAAAAATCATTTAAGGGTAGTTTAATGATGAATGTTTTTATAAGCTCTGATGATCTTGTTTTAAATTGAATATCTGATTATTATTTTTTATAACAAGTAACAAATATTTAGATGAATAAATTGAGAAACTATTTCAGGAATTATTACTTTCAAAAATAAAAGTTTACATATTTTCTTACCAAATTTGCTCATTGTTTTTTAGATTAAATATTTCAACTCTTGTGTTTTAGTGGAATTTGAGGCATAATGTCGTAGAGACGTAATCCCACTGACAACTAAAGTGCACACCCTCCAAGCTTGAGCTTTGTTGGTGGTCGGATCGTCGATGGCGCCTCATACCTCCTCCACCTTACCAGGGACAGCAAGCTATAGAGACTGGCTCCCACTGTCAAGAGAAGCACCCACTCCT
This sequence comes from Timema douglasi, assembly GCA_901482245.1. Classification (NCBI taxonomy): domain Eukaryota; kingdom Metazoa; phylum Arthropoda; class Insecta; order Phasmatodea; family Timematidae; genus Timema; species Timema douglasi. Next base: position 9,307 of record CABEEJ010004723.1, on the reverse strand, counting down.
CAAATTGTAGATTCATTGGTGGCCGGTCTGATGACAGAACCCCAGCTCGCTTCCCCTGGGACTAGTGACGCATTTGATCAGGTAGATGGAGAAGAAAATCACACCATTTCAGCGCTTATTTCATGTGGGCCGTGAGTTGGTCATGCAAGTAGGTGAAGCAGAGGTATAGTGTGATCAGAGCTGGCTGGAAGAACACATCAATGCTTTTATCGGCTGTTTCAAATATCATGTTGTCAGCGTCGAGGAAAACATAGGGCTATTTATTACTAAACAATTCAGGCTCATCCTCCGGGTTTGTATTTGTGTCATTCAGACGCGGAGATCAGCTTGATACACAAGTTGTACTGGGTAATCTAGAACTAGCGCTATAAAGCAATGCTACGTTCCTCACATCTTCCACATTGTGTGTCAATTTGCACCTCTTTAAAGAGCATCGGGGGAGGGGTAACCATAAATGTGATAACCTCTTCCCTACTGCCCCCATATATTCGAAGAAATCAAGGAATTATTACGATTCAAAATGTCAGTGACACATTCTACCTTGCCCATGCATTGGACTTCACCAAGGCTGTATTTGGCATTAGAAGATAACCGTGATTCATGGACATGAACATCTTATAAGCACATATAAGATTTCTGAACTATTCAAAAATATACAAAGCTGAGGAGTTATGCCCTAATGCCCGTGGGAATCTTTTGAAAGATGGTGTAGTTGCATAGCTGAAATAATTTCAAGAAACCTCTCTGAGTACAAAAACACAATAATTTAGGAACTTCTGGGAATGCAGATGCTCTATGATGGACTGAATTTTCCCAAACATCTATTTTAAGGGTACTTGGAATTATAATTTCAACAAAATAAGCAATGATATTTTTATGTCGACACGCTCCTGATAGCCTTGCTCTGTGGGATCCATATTGTTGATGACCAATTAGTAGAAACAGTCCACTAGTTGCCCATCAACCATCTTGCTACTCAATGGTCAAGGGATTCTTTTCTTCCCCTGATAAGACTTTGGCTTTTTAATCACACAAGTTATAAAAAGTTTTTCTAAATATCTTACATTTATATACAATTTCTTTTATCACTCCTGATTAAACTATAATCTGATTGAAAAATTTCATAAAAAGGGAAGTGTTGAAGCTCAACCAAGAAGGGGGCAACCAAGAATGTATATAGATGAGGGGACCTCCACTGCTGTGCTAGTGGCACCAGCAAAGATTCTGAAGAAGAAGACCAATGTGTAACATTATGATGTATAATGTTCCAATGGGACCACGCCCACTACGAACATTAATGGATGTATCGCTTCAAGTCTTACTACCCGCCCCAATAAAATCAATTAATCTTAGGATCCCTACAATAGTATTGTTCGCTGTTGTAGTTCTTGTAGGCTAAGAAGAAATAATATAACCATGCTGGACAATATGTTTCACAACTCGATCCAAACCAATGTAAAATATATTATATCCACGTACTTACCGTTTGAATATGCTATCTCTAGAAACCTGCTAGGCTGGACGACTCGCGGTAAACCAAGACCGGCGAATGGAGCAGGAAAAGCCGGCGTAACTACCAACGCGTCCCGGCACTACAGCTGTACGTGCGTGAAATGAACCAACGACTATCTACTTCGTCTAGAAGGCAACTATGTTGCTGACCTCTGGCGGACACTAGAGGAACTTCCTTAGAAACATCGTATGATTGGAGATATCCACTATATTCCAATGGAGCAAGATCAACTTTCATCGAAATCCACATGTTTTGCAGGCATCGTGACGTCACCGCGTGTGTTTTTGTTTCCCGATAACAACAATCCCTATATAATGGCTATGCTAGTGTGTAAAGACAGACTATTCTACCATCGACGATCAACGACAGAACATTGTCATGGAGCTGGGCAATGGCTAGGAGAAGGACTTGTAAATGTATCATATTCGTCGCTTAGACGAGTGGAGTTATGGACTCTAACTTTTTTCTATAATCTTCAAACATAAAAAATATTCTGTTTCAAAATTTATTACATTCATTATTTGATCGTCTATTTAAATTTAAATGTCGCCGCTCGGGCGCTAGTCGTTTTCTATTGTACTTTTTCACGTATATATTTTCAGTTACGTAATAATTTGATATTGTCTGGTTTATATTAATTTGTTTGGATTTGCAGAGTATTCCCGTTTTTTTTAAAGTAACTTTTCATATTAGCATATATAGTTAGAATTAACGTAACGTGATATAACCTTTTTCGAAACTTAAATTAGGATAACTTTGTAAAGTAAGTTCCTTTTGAACGGCTCAGTTTTGTTTGTTTAGTTTGGGAACTGTGTGTCCCATATTCTTTCTGATAGAGTAGTCCCGTGGGTGATTGGCTTGTGTCTGGTAGTCAATCTCTCACGTTTATGTAAAGTTTGTAATGTATTTCGTCAACATTTAATTTTCTTTATATTTAGATATCGTTGTCTGCGCATAACGAAACCTTTTGAACCATATCAAGGTGCCCATTAGGCCCTTATAATTTTTGTAACACATATAAATAATTACTCTGTAGTATTGTCTCATATAGACTGGTCTATCAATTTTGTGATAGATATCATGTTTCCTTTTTGGTTAAATACTTGCACAACTTAAATTTGTAAAGTTGTTTACTTCGAGTATGATTTCCAACAGAACTCATTATGGTATAATGAGACCATTTGTTGTCATCTGCGCTTTTGTCATTTATTGAATAAAACTACTCTTTGTTGAATTTACGTATTTTTATAGATTCCTTTTTTTATATCTATTCTATGTAGTTTATATCCTCTCCCTTTATTACCTTATAATGGTCGGGGTAATAACGAGTCGTAGAGAGGGTGTACAAATGTATATCCTTGGATAAGAGTGTAAGCATAATCAGCTTCCAGCGGGTTGTCTACAGAATCAAATGGTATCCGTACAAGATATAGCTGCTGCTGTAGTACATTAGCGAAGACGATTATGATGGACGAGTTGAATTATGTGCGTGGGTGCAGGGAAAGATTGTGGACAGTGCTGACATTGGAAAAGACATTATCTTCTCCGACTAAACTATTTTTACTGTCAGTGGAGAGGTTAAAAGACAAAACATGCGGTATTGAATTGATTCCAGTCCACATTTGGGGTGTGGCACAAAAATTCAGGGAAGTGTTAAGGTAATGGCGTGGTGTAAAATCTGGGGGGATTGTTTGTTCTATCCCATATTCATTGGTGGTGACTTGAATAGGAACACGCTCCTGCACGTGCTGTTGGACACGATTGTGTCCATCGTTTTGAAAGAGGCCAGTGTCTTTTCTGCTTATTTTAAGCCAGATGGATCACCAACCCATTACTCCACCATTATGCGTTACTGGTTGTATCGTTAGTTTCCGCATTCCTAGAGTTGACGATCGACGAGGTCCCACTGAGTCGCCTGCCTTTATGGTCACCAGGTCTGACCACACTTGATTTATTTTTGTAGAGCCATTTGAAGGAAATTATCCACCAGGAGAAGTTTTGGGACACAGATCATCTCGAATCACACACTCTGGATGTGTGCACTAACGTAGCGCCTGTGTTCAGGGGTTACATCATGATTGGTTGAAGTCAGTGGAGAAATTCATTGAGGTGGACGGTGCTCATACCAATCACATAATGCATTGTCTAGTGATAAACAGATCATGTAACAGAACTTGTTCTATGTATGAAGACTTTTCCACCACACTGTAGTTTATATTTATCTAATTTATACTTACTTATTTCATAATTTAATTAATTTTTCTATAAATATCTTACATAATCTTCTCTTATATTTTATTAATAGTTTTTATCAAAATATCTCAATAAGATGACCAAATACTTTTATTTGACCAATATTGTTGGTCCGTGTGGACTTATTTTATACGATCCAATATAATCACTTTAGTATATTTATAATTTTCATTTCTGGGTTATATTATTTTTAGCTTAATTTGTTCATATTTTTATTACAAAATTTTCCCCCTACTGTGAAAACCTCACACATTGTATTTGTATTTAATACTTTTAATGTGTTTTTATGTCATTTTAGCTTTGTCTATACTTTTTAATTAATATGTTAAAAATTTCAAATTTGTGACATTATTTTTACTTTTATAATTTTCATATTTCTTGTAAAATAAATAAATATCTAACATAGCTACTATCTAAATCTTATCATATCTTAAATTACACTTCTAACTTTTAATTATTTTAAAATGTTTTCTGAAATGTACTATTTTTCTATTTCGACATGTCTGGAATAATAATCTCCATAATGGCCCCCGGCGTTACATAAGGATGACGTCATCAAGGTCGTGATCTTCTGGTGATGTCACCAGTGATCTACTTTCATTCTGTTAAAACATATTGTTAATAATTTCTGCCAAATTAGCACCATATGACACAAAAAGAGTAAGCAATCAGTATTTTGATACACCAAGGGTCAATGAACTGTGTTTCAAAATCACAGGCAGTATTGCGTCATCAAGTTTCCCAATCAAGGTTACAACCCAGCATCGGATTGCGACAACAGGCTTCACTAACAGGAATGCTACGCACTAAGTGTCAATGACCGGTGTTGTATAATCATAGTTAGGTTTGCAACATCAAGTTTTACAATCGGAACTGAGAATCAAGTTTCATAGTCAAGGTTTTTATAGGCCAAGGGTCAGTGACACGTGTTGAACAATCAAGGTTGCGACACTTCCCAACCGTGTGACGTCATCATGACATTGTGGATTACGTCATAAAATAGCATCCAAGGGACTTGAAAGTAGGCAGAGCTCAAATCTTGCGTAAGGATAATGTCACCGAGGAGAATCTGCCCAAAATAGCATCCAGGTAACCTTAAAGTAGACCATGAGGTCAAAGGTCAGAGTGGGTAGGTTGGTCATCCCCACTACTACCAAGGCTTAAAGAAATTGGCATTAGGATGGATAGAGGATTAGAAAATAGCACTGAGCACACCCGACCAAAATTGGAACCTCAACCTCCCCATCACCTGAAATTAAGTTGTTTCCGAGCTTGAGGCCTTGGACCGCGTGTTAATGACACCGTAGAAGTATTGTTAAAAAACGCTACATATCTTCAATTCCGGATCGTAGTATATTTTCAAGAACTCTACGCGTAGGAAACCATCAATGATATTCTTCGACACCAACAGTTGCGCTACCGTCGCAAAAGATTTGTAAAGATGCGGCATGTCTGTATAATTCGTGAAGATGTGCAGCACTCCGACAACAGTCACTACAGCTAACAAACGCATCGCACCAATGCACATCTTTTAGACAGTGATGCATTTGACTGCGGCTAGACGGAAGGACAATATTGGGGGCCAAATTCAAAATACCGTACAGTACATTCAACTAGCTCTATCTTGGAAACCGTCTGGAATAAGACACATGTTCATATAAACTTTAATTTTCTTACTATGACCGCCCATAAAAGTGACACTCCTCATGGAATATCCTTTATATTATAAGTTAATTTGACTTATACGATTCCCCGCCCATCTACCCCTAAATTCTTAAACAGAAGAAATTATGGAATTTATGTAGTTTTTGAGAAAATGAACACATTTGTTTACATGTCAACATTTTTTTACAGCAAATGTGGTAACCCTGGAGACTATAAAAAATAAAGAAACATTCACCATTAATGACATATAAATACTGTATATTTGTTTGAATACTTTTAAAAGTTATTTGCCGAACGTTACAGTTAAAAGACACATGGCATGTCTAGTAACTTTCAAAATAGCCGATAATACCCATATCGGTGGATGCGCTGACTAAACATCAGGTTCATATGGTATAGTTTTCCACATACGGGGACCTCAGGGTTAGAATCCCAGTAGTTTGTTTCCCACTATCTCACACCCAACTTTACCGCCCAAAATGGCTTTTAAAATTATGTTTTGCGCGATTGTTATTGATAGCTTAATTGGTGACCTGGCGGTCTAGGGGTAAGTTGTCAGACTTCTATGCTGGCGGCCGGGGTTCAATCCTCGGTCCCGACACAGATTTATCTGATTACCAAACCCTTCCTTCACCTCTGACAAGACATCTTGTGAATGTGGGGAATTCCAGGCCTCCACCGTGGTTCGGATTCCACGTTAAACTGTAGGTCCTCCATTTCATCTCACAATCACCCTACCATTACACATTAGCGTAAGTGCGTACAACCCGAACGGGTAGTAAGACGCGGTGCTAATAATAATAATAATAATTATATCTTAATTTACGGGAAAGGAATGACTAAGTTAGCTTAGAAGTAAAACAGGAGTGGAAACAGCACGTGGACAACTATCCCCAAATTTTATTAAATGACATGGAACCAAACTAAGATCATATATCAACAGATAGCAATCAAGATAACATTATTTTATCATCCTGATATTATGATTCCTAAAATTACAATGCCATTGGGAAAATAGATGTATACTTTTAGCCTAATATTTTTAAAATGTATTTTCATTTTATATTATTATTACAATACACATGTATGCAATATTGGATTTTATACTTAATTTAGTATTTTGGGGTACACGCATCAATGGTCACATGATCTAACCTATCATTCCTGCATTAAATTGAATGGCTGGTGTTGAGAGTATCGGTGTTCGAATTCTGGTTGGGTGTATTGGGGGTCTGTATTTCCTAAATTATTTTCTACTTTCCTGCTACTAAATGTGCATACATTTTCATTAATGTAAGTGTATACACTTATCCCGGACGGGTAGTAAGACGCGATGGACCAAACCTTCTCGTCAAGTGAAATAAAAAAAAAATAGTTTGTCTAAAATTATGGGTACACGCAAATACATATTTTCTGTACATCACGTCGTACTACCCTTCCTGAATAACAGCATATAATTACATTAATGAGGAGGTATGATTAAGGTTGTGATTTTTAGGAAATGTACCTACATTTGAATAAAGATAGAGTAGAAAATTATTATTTAGGAAAAACCAGCCTTAATATGACCATTTGGGTTTCAAAACAGTATATCATCAACAAACTAAGCAAGCCCACGTGAACTATGATACGGATCAAACGCGAATAAGTAATAAACCTACACATTCTTGAGTTCAGTCTGATCGCTTTAAAATGAACATTACACTAGATGCATAAATAGTTACAGAGAATACAACATTGACAACCTCTTACAGCTGTTATAATAATTTACATCCTTGGTCAGCTGCAGAGCACATGGCATGGCGTGTGAATTCATGGGAATAGATCTAGTAACGTTTTGAATTGTCAGAGAAGGATATTTCTATAGTGATCCGACTATAAATTTGAAAGTTGCTTTACTAGAAGTTACTATTGATTAATTTATTTGCTTCTTCTCAAGGCTGAGTGGGTCAAAATACCAACTACAGTCTGGCAAAGACCTTTGATCGATTCTATAAAACGCCTTAAAAATAACACTATTAGCTAGAGATAAAAATCTGGCGGTAAGTTTTGGATAGGATAGCTTCCCGATAAATATTTAAAATAATTGAATCCCAGGGTTAGGGAATGTATTTGTAAAGGCTTTGATTTTGATTCTGAAATATTTACATATTTGGTATGCAGTAATCCGTTAGTTTGTGATAGCTAGTGAGTGTTAGTGATACTTTAGAATTCAACCACCAAGCACTGTAGTCGATACATGAGAATAATAATAATAATAATATTTAGTACCACGTCTTATTACCCATTCGGGTTATACGCTTTTAAGTACTAATTACTCTAATGGATTAGGAACTGGGAAGGTTGAATTAGAGGAAGTGAACCCGCATTTGCGTGGAGGGAGAGTGGAAAACCATTTAGGAAAAACCACCCCCAGTTCACCCAACCGAGATTCGAACCTCAATCTCCCCATCCTCAGCAGTCGAGCTCAACACGACAAGCGCGTTAGCCAACTACGCCACCGAGGCGGGTGATACATGAGAAGAAGCAAAAAACTGGAATATGTGTTATTGCTTTATTACAATTAATTTGATCTAGTTTATGGTGTTAACGTCCTTGGGAAAAATTAAAACTTGAGACGAATCGATTACATTTTTCCATTCAACTAGTTAGAATAAGTTTAGGAATAAAAAAGAATATTTTTTTTCTATCCCTGAGCTATACTATTAGTGTTTAGATTGATTTTAAGTTGCTTGTTTTAGTATTAGCTCCATCTTTGCTAGTTTGTAAATCACGTTTCGATATAACATTGTGTTCATAAAATGTTCTATAAAATATCCAAACATGTAAACACATCTACAGAAGGACTTAGAGAAGAAGAATCTTCTTACTCACATAGCGTTCTGGTAAATAAGGTTCTCTCTGTGGAATTCTTACTAAATATTGAGCTACATAAACGTTTCCCAACCATGTATTCCGATATCCAGCAGCGATTTTCTTCCTATATTACCGCTATAAGATACCTGTCTCGAAGTGGTCAAGTTGTTTCGACATGCGTTGAGCTTTAAATAAGTATGGAAATATCATATGTTTTTTTTTATCACCGTGTCTTACTACTCGTTCGATTTAAACACTCTCACAAACACTCTTATTCACATACACTTTATTTCAACACACTCTCACACACTCTATTTCCCACAAACTATATTTAATTAACACTATCTTCTCACAAACACACTCACTCTCTTTCTCTTTCCCACTCCATCCCTTTCACACGTTCTCTCTCATTATCACTCACTAACACTCACTCGCTCACACTCATTTTCTATTACTAACAATTTCAATCTCCCACTCACACAATATCACTCCTACACTCACACACACTCTCGCATTTTCTCAATCTCCTAATATATTTCTCTATATATATTCTTATATATAATTTGATGAGACCAGTTCCGACTGTTGGAATTATGATATAACACTTTAACCAATTTTGAGCAACGAACACTCAGTTTAAAGGTTAGGGTTCCAAGATGCAAGCCAAAACAGTAGTCTAAAACTAAAACCCAATTTTCCAAGCTAATTTTCCATCTTTTCCTTTTTTGTGGGCAGTAGATCATTTTACCACTATTCTTTGCTTACATAAACATGGAAACCATGATTTGTATAAATGATTGTATATCAACAAATAAAATATTCTCTTTGGTTAAAAACAATAATAGCTCAATTATATCTTGAGTGGTTTGGTGGAATGGATAGATAAAGAGCTGGGAGAGGGGTTGTCTTAAGGGGCTTGCATAGGGGAGCCAATACAGTGTAACTCAAGTGTTCAGCTCTATCACGATTTTGATAAAACTATTAGTAGTATCGAGGTTTGGTCTTCACTGGAATGAATAC
>CABEEJ010004722.1:40803-50876 GCA_901482245.1 Timema douglasi | reverse complement strand
TTTGTCCCGCGCTTGCTTAGGTGACAAGAGGAGTAAAGCAAGTTGGGGTGAGAAATTTCGTATAGTAGACTCCCTTTATGGGCGATCTAGCAAATATTGGCTGAGTGTAAAAACAAATTAAAACATAATCGTGAGGTTTAATTTATTGAAAGAGTAAAGAGAGTTATCTGCTTTAATGACACCAATTTGCATTTGTTTGTCTGAGGTGGATGTCTCACGGTAACTTTTTTTTAACGCATTAACTGATTTAACTTAAACTTGGCACAGTTGTTTTTTTTTGTATCTATATACAGATCAAGTTAATTTGAAAAGAAAATAATTGAATAAAGGATAAGGGAAAAAACAACCCTTATATGGTTAAAAACACGGATTCAACTATTATTATTACACGTATTTACCTTTTAACTTTTTTTGTAGGATGAGGGGGGTGTCAGCGAGGCAGAAAACTGGGGGTCACGCAAACCAAGTCTTTGAAATAAAAAAAAGGATTTCAATTTTTTTAATCAAATTTTCTTTAGAATCAATTAATGACCCAGTTCAATCCTCGGTCCCGGCACAGATTTATCTGATTACCAAACCCTTCCTTCACCTTTGACAAGACATCTTGTGAATGTGGGGAATGCCAGGCCTCCACCGTGGTTCGGATTCCACGTTAAACTGTAGGTCCTCCATTTCATCTCACAATCACCCTACCATTACACATTAGCGTAAGTGCGTATAACCCGAACGGGTAGTAAGACGCGATGCTAAGAGTAATAGTAATAATAATAATTAATGAGCCAAAAAAATAATTTTATAAATTTAGCATATTCTAGAGAAATATTAAAAGTAAAAAATAAAAATAGTTTATAATTTAAAAATAAAGTAGAATATCAAAAAATAAACAACTCAGCGACAGCAGTGGTAATTCTCCATAGCCTTGCTCTCAGAGCACAATACTATTTCTTCTGGCAATGTTGGTAGTGCTAAGCTGCAATGTGCGTTTGCTGTTTTGTTTTTAACAGAAGAATCAAGAACAAAATAATCTCCGAACGCAGTCGTAAATAAACAAAGTTCTTTCTTGAAAATTAAAAGAAAAAATGGATCTTATTGCAGCAGAAGTGCAGTCAAAACATTTGTTTAAATTCTTCGAATATTTGAATAATATGTTTATTTAGTCAGTAATAAGATTTGCAACATTGCGATGGATGAAAATGAAGTGAAGAACTACATTTTCCTGATGTGGAGTGACAAGCTGACTCGCACATCAGTTTTATTGATTTTAATATTATCTTTATTTCTAAGCGTTTCTCTTAGGTTTGTACAAAAAACACGGTGTAATATTATTCAAAAAGGGCGGGGCTCTTTATTTTGCTTTTATGTCATTATGACAAATTTAACTTTTTTTTTACCATTTATACACTGCCGAATTTGCGCATATAGGGCCCCCCCTAAACCCACGTAAATTAAATAGGGGGAGGGGTGCATGGAACAATTAGGAAATAGCGTGGAAAATCAAATACATATTGAAGATTTTTTTTATTTAAACAGCTTTTCCAAAGTAGAGCTAATTTAGATAATTATGTCTTGCAGCACTGGCAACACTGCCTACCAGTTTTAATAAATTTGGTGACTATCCAAAAGTGTGCATGTATGTGTGTATTTTCAAGCTTGCGACCTTCAGATTCACCTACCTGTTATCTCCACTCTCCCCCTAAACCATAGGTTCCCAAACTTTTTAGATCGAAGAAGCCCTCGGATCAGAAGAAATATATGCTGGAGCCCTCATAGCAATTTCTACACTAATATTATAAACTTCCGGTAGAGACAATTAACTTTTACAAGTAGAAAAGACACGAAAAAACTCACATATTCTGGTATTCTGGCTGCACCTTTGGCAAATGTCCTTTATTAAGATATAACGTCACCCGAGAATGCAGGTGTTCTATCTCCAAAATTTTTAAATTTAAGATATTTGGTGTTTACGTTTGTTTAGAATGCATATGATTCACCTACAGTTAAAGTGAGACTACTATATAATTACTTAAGAAGATATAAACTCAAGTTGTCATCTAGTAACATTGGTTTTATTCACATGGTCAAACTTCAATGCGCTTTCACACAAAAGGGGAAAATTGGACATATAACACTTGCATTCTCAGGTGACGATAAATAAAAAAATTGGCAATTCTAATTACTGATGCTATTTCATAGTATGAAAAATAAATAAAGAATATTCTAAAATTTTCCTTCATGGCGCCCCCGCGGAGCACAGTTTGAAAATTGCTGCCCTAAGCTACCATTGTGGCCATGTTTAACACTAACGAATCTTCAACTCTGACTCGCATAAAAACTAAACAGTGTTGTCAACTTGAAAGTGGAAAACTATTTACGATGCGCTCTGTCAAACATCAAACCCAATATTCAAGAACTGATGAAAACAAAACAGTAGGCCTATCAACTATTACGGTGATATTCAGAACATAGTTTTTTTTCTACCAATCTCCTGCTACTGTTATATTGATTTTGGTATGAAACAAAAAATAGACTAGAAAGCATTTAAATTTTATAAATATCCCAAAAAAATTGTGGGGGGAAGGGTGTGAATTTGATTACCTACCAAGGGTGGCGCCAGCTGAAATAGGTCGAGAACCACTGGTACGGAGGGTAACAAATATATTAGTACTTCTTATAGTATGGCATAGAAAACAATATTAAAGAATTCGGTGACCTGGTGATCTAGGGGTAAGGTGTCGGACTTCTGTGCTGGAGGTCCGGGGTTCAATCCTCGGTCCCGGCACAGATTTATCTGATTACCAAACCCTTCCTTCACCTCTGACAAGACATCTTGTGAATGTGGGGAATGCCAGGCCTCCACCGTGGTTCGGATCCCACGTTAAACTGTAGGTCCTCCATTTCATCTCACAATCACCCTACCGTTACACATTAGCGTAAGTGCGTATAACCCGAACGGGTGACAATAATAATAATTAAAGAATCCCACCTTCTTTGCATACTATACCTGCAATTAGCTCATTTAAAATATAGAATATTCATAATTATCAACGCTATTTATGTTAATCTGCTCCAAAACTATGATAAAAGTAATAATTATTATATGGACTGATATCTTAACCTAACTTGTGACCTGACCTAATTATTCTTTCAGTTTTTTCACCGGAGCACTCATACTGGTTTCCTACATTGGAGGCTTTGTTGCGTTCAACTCAATCTTTAGGTGAGTCCAAGTGACATGTTCAGGATTAAGAAATAGCTGTGGCAATTTCACCCACGGACATCCTGTCTTCTACAAGTACGCTTCTTGTCAGGAATGTACATATTATTTCGGAAGAAAATATGCATCAACTTAAAAGAATTGAACATTATTATTATTATAAAAAAAATAAAAACTTGAGGAAAGGATTGTTCTAAGCAAACACCTGGGACTTACTGATTCTATCATAGTGGGGATCTTAATCTCACCCTTAAGTATATTATTTTACAAATCCGAATCTCCAATTTACCTAGAAATCCTGAATCCAAAGCTTGGACAAAATTATTAACCTAAGAGGAAATATAATAGAATAGTAGAAAATAAAAAATAGCTAGTCCTCCTAAATGTTAACATTCTTTCTTGTAATCCATTCATTATAATAGTCATACATTCAGTTAAGTGTTAAATTACTGGTCTGAGGTCTGGTTGTTAAGTTCCTCCTATTATTATAATTGGTTCTTAACCACTTAAAAGCAGTATTAGATCTCTAATAGATTTTTTTAAAGTATTTGAATCTCAAATAATTTTTTTTCTCGAATCTTGAATATTCTTAAGGGTTCAAATATTCGGGGGGGGGGGGGGTCCTATCCTTACCTTGAAGTGTTCAGTCAGTCGCTCTCTCAACAGTAGTCCCCTGAAGACCCCCCTCAGTGCTCTCAGTTCTTGGCAGGGCCTAATTCATTGAGTGTGAATGCAGGCACAGAACAGAAGCCCCCAACCTGCTCTCCTTGTTGACCGGTCGCCACAGGGGGACTACATACATCTTCCAACATAAGTCCTGCAGCGTGTGCGGGGATGGCAGCTGTACCAGGCACAAGCCGACCTCGTACATGCGGCAGCCCTGGGTTGGCCTGGACATCCCTGTCGAGGTGGACGAAGCTACCGAAGATGTGGGTGGCTCCTTTTCATTCAAAGCTTTAATATTCCTAATTTACTGTCTCTGTGCCCGCTTCGGTGGCCGCGTGGTCTAACGCGATTCTCTCCCAGTAGACTAGACTGCCGATTACAGGGAGATCGAGGTTCGAATCTCTGTTGGGTGAACTGTGGGTGGTTTTCACTCTCCCCCCACACAAATGTGGGTACACTTCATATAAATATAACTTCATAACACCTAAAACTATTAGCATAATTAGTATATAATCGTATAACCTGAGCCAGTATTAAGAGGCGGTGCCGAGGAAAAAAAACCCATTTTTTTTCAATGTATTTAATAAACTTACTATTTAAGACACATATCAACATTTTCTAAATGATGTATCACAGCAGAGATTCCCAACCTTTTATGTTCAGATAGCTCTAAACATATTTTAATATTCTGCGGTGTTTGCCCCAGAACTTGTCTACCGGACTGATTTCACTGGTCGCCCGGCTAGGTTATAATGCCACCTGGTTGGCAACATTTTCCGAGGAGAGCACTGTTGTGCAGTATTTAAGAAATTCAGTCTTCCTCTCTTTTATCTGAGTTTTAAAAAGATCAAAATTACTTGATCGAACCTCAGTTTTTTATTATTATTATATAAACCTTAAAACTAAAGCAGTTTTTTTTAAAAGTTTTAGGTAATTGTTGGCCTTGTACCTATAATTCTCGTAATATATATACACACATGTTTTAATATTAGTCAATGAATGTTAACCAAACTGGGTGACCTGGCGGTCTAGGGGTAAAGTGTCAGACTTCTGTGCTGGCGGCCGGGGTTCAATCCTCGGTCCCGGCACAGATTTATCTGATTACCCAACCCTTCCTTCACCTCTGACAAGACATCTTGTGAATGTGGGGAATGCCAGGCCTCCACCGTGGTTCGGATCCCACGTTAAACTGTAGGTCCTTCATTTCATCTCACAATCATCCTACCATTACACATTAGCTTAAGTGCGTATAACCCGAACGGGTAGTAAGACGCGAAAATAATAATAATAATTAACCAAACCTAATACACTTTTTAGGAAAATTCATTTTCCGTGCTTCATATTTTAGTACCCATTCAGGCTGTCTGGAGTCAAACTCCGCCTGTTATTTCCTGACAGGTCACCGGACTAGCTCTGTTCGTTGAGTGCTCATAGGAATTAAATATAGTTTTTCTCTTTTTACTCCAATGTTCCATGTTCCCACACCAGTGGATAAACAAACTAAATAACAGACTGGTCGAGTCTGGTTTGCCAGTAACAGGTAAGCTGGGATTTGAATCTCGGACAGGTGTGTTGATTTATTTTACTACAAATTGCTTTCTACTTTCCCTCCACATTACAGGTACATTACAGTGCATATAAATTCTACCGTCCTCTGTCCACCTCTTTAACGTAATTAAATGCGGATAGCCCGGACGGAGCGTGAAATACGGTGCATCAAAACAATGTTCCACTTTTTTTTATAAAAATGTAATTTATATATTTATCAGCTTAGAAAATAATAATAATTATCATCATCAGTTTATTAAAATGCCTTTGATGTCCTCTGTCCTTCCACCAATCTCCCACTTTTATATTTTTGCTTCCATTAGTCTTCTTGTACTCACACGCTTGCTGTTATCTGCTCCTCCCAAGTGTATCTTGGTTTCCCTTGTGGTCTTTGTTCTACACAAATCATTACCATCATTCTCCTTGTGATTCTTCTTAACCCTCCTCGTTACATGACCCTACCATTTAACTCTTGCCTCAACCACTATCTCATGTACCCCTCGTATCCCAACGCTTTGCCCAAATATTCTCATTCTGAATAATAATATTGCTTCTCGTGACAGCTAACATGCTCCTCAAAGACTTCATTCTCACGGATTCCTGATTTCCTGGTCTCTCTTACATCTAATATCCTTGTATCTGCCTCATAAGTAAATATGGGTACAAAGTATGCTCTGTATAGTGGTCTTAGAAAATGATGATTTAAAGTACTGATTACAAAAAAAAACATTAAGAAAGGACAAGTGTATTTGAATTGTTTTAAATTATTATTATTAGCACCGCGTCTTACTACCCGTTCGGGTTATACGCACTTACGCTAATGTGTAATGGTAGGGTGATTGTGAGATGAAATGAAGGACCTACAGTTTAACGTGGAATCCGAACCACGGTGGAGGCCTGGCATTCCTCACATAATTGTTTTAAAATATATTAATTTAATAATTTATGTTACTACTACCTATTTAAAAATTAAATTACTGTTTTTTTGTTCTAACACTCTTTCGTGTTTTAATTTATTTCATTGCAGTTTTTGAACAAAACCCTCAACGAATATGTGTACTCGTGGTACAGCGACTTGTCGAGAGATGAGAGTTTTGTCCAAGAGCTGAGGCACAGCATACGCTACGCCGCCAGCGTTGTGCTGAGACAAGGACTACAGGTACTAATTAGAAGTCGACTACGGTTGTCTTGGGGTAAAGTGATCACCTGAGGACCTGATGTTCATGGGTTCAAACTCGGCCGGGATCGATGAATTTTTCTTGAGTGTCAAATATCCATAGTACAACTTTCTTTGAAGGGGAAATAAAACCGCCAGTCCCGTATCGATTGTGGCATGTAAAAGAACTTGATACGGTATATGAAAATACCTTTACTTACAGAATTGGGAGGCCCTTTCACTCTCACTCATAGAAATTCTCGTGTGCTTATACACTCAATCGGTTCAGAGAGTCATCCCAAACTGTTTACAGCCTCTGGTCGGGTTACTTTAGTAGAATGCTTTATTAACTTAAATGTATAGATACTTTCTTCATTTTACACCTTTCTCTCCTTAAAATCCTCATGTTTTTCCTTTTACATGTTCTTACCTAAGAGTCTTAGCATTCTTTACAAATTTCTTTTTTTTCTTCCTTTTGTGTTCTTTGGTTTCCACTTTTAGGATAGATATTGTGTTGCGCCTTTCACACTCCTTCCTGATGAGTTCCGATAGAATGAAACCAAGGTCAGGAGATTGGGCGGTAATTAATGATTTTCTTCAAGAGACAGCCATTACCTCTTTGTCCAGTGGCAGCAGTGCAAAGTGTGAACTATGTTCTTCTTTTCATTGTAAAAGCCATATTGTGTTTGTCCCTTTTATATGTTTCTATCCACCTTTCTTGTATATTCTTCCAAATATAGTAAAATCTCATAGATATATGTTTTTTAGACATTTTTACTTTCGCTCGACACATCAGGGAGAAAGTATTGTGATTGTCAAAAAAAAATTAAACTCAAGATTTTGATAAATGTCGACATTTCATGACTCCCTAAAACCAAAAACATGGTTTTCACGATGTGTCTATACCTTGGACTAGAGCCAAAACTATTTTACCGATTGTGCTCAAACTTGGTATCTGGGGTTTTCATAAAGTATCCCCTAAATGTTTTTTTAGAATTAGACATCTGATCCTAAAATTAAGGGTAGTTTAAAGAAGGCAAAAAAGAAAAAAAAAATATATTTGCTCAAAATTTGTTCAAACGATTTTGATTAAATTTTGTATTTACACACTGATTATTATTATAAACAAGATGTAAATTCTCATTTTCTCATGAAAATGACTTTGAGGGTACTGTACAAGGGGGACATTTTTCAATTTTTATCATTTCTCCACAACTATTTGAGATACAAAATAACTTAAAAGTTGTAGTACTATTAAAGATAAAATATTTTATTTGAAATAAATTTTTATAAAACCAATCATTTCTGAGCTATTAGCAAATATATACTTTTTAATCCAGGTCTTTGAAAATGAATTTGATTCTTATGCTCTTTGGTTAACAAAGATGTTTCTCTTTTCTCAATTTTTTTGTAACAGTGTTCCTAGTTCCTAATGCCATAAAGTAAACAAGAGTGTTTATTATTTCATTTATGATTTTTGGTTTAGTGTTTCTACAGCAATGTATAGACCTATTATTTTGTGTCACAAATATTACGAGTTTTTAGTAAATGTCTATTTTAAAATTAAAGCGGGCGCCCGTACCATTTATTTTACTTTTAATTTTATTCACACTGATGGGCATGCAGACTAAACCTCAAGCTCATATAGTTCGGTTTTCGATTGACTGAAAGGCTGTGGTTTGAATCACTGCTGGTTATATTGAGAAACCACATTTTAAACTAATCTGATTCTCTAACAGCATATCGGACGAAGATGTACATAAAGATTGAACTTTATAAGCCTCCCTGGGCTTCAAACTAAAGTCTCTCAAGATGTGGCTGTTTTTCTGAACAACGATGCCTCAGCCAGTGCTCTTGAAAATGGCCAAGGTGTGCTGTATCTCGGATCTCATAATGTGTAGCCCACTCTCATCTCGCCCCAAGGTGGACTTGGCGAACCTCATCACCTCCAAGCTGATCCCGGCGGGACTAGGCCACATGGACGACTACCTGGGGTCCCTACGGCTTGCCGCCAGGCAGAAGCTGACCTTAGACAGGGCAACAGTCCAGTTCCTGGGCTCGAGGCTCCACCCGGCAGTCAAGAACAGGGAGCGTGAGCTGAACTACTTGAGACAGCTGGTCTCCATGTTGCTGCCCCAGCTGTTGCCTCCGAGTCAACTCGCCTGCAGGTAACCGAGGGAGGAGCAGAGATATTCCTGATCTACACAACTTGTTTATATGTTAGAGCGGCTCATCATAGACCTAACCGACTGTTACAAAGTAAAGTGGTGGTAGGCATAGGCACAGTCTTACATATAATATATATTTTACACCCCAAAGGTGAAATTGGCTATTTCGTGAATCGGGCAAATCTCTGCTCATTCAGTGAACTGGCTTCTTCACTTGTCCATTACACAAACTGGGCAAAAGCTTGTTCGGTTCATGAATTGAGCAGAGTTTGTGCTGCCCATTTCATGGACTGGATAGTTCACAGCCTGGGCAGTTCCAAGCACTACCCAACTGGACAAGTTTTTGACCCCTGGAAAAGAATTTCATTTAAACTTTTAGTAGATAGGACAATCGTTTCCATTTCATGATATTAATTAATTACAGTTGCTGAACAGGTTAAATAACCATATCATCAGATTTATCTGGAACATTTCACAAAACCATGCCAGGATCTTAAACTGGAAAACCACAGTCTAAACCAAAGCCGCCAACCATCAACAGTACCTCCATTTACAAAGCAACCATCCTTTTCATATAAAACACTCTCTATCCTATAGCTTGAATACCAGAGTCAAACGTACATGTTCTGAGTAAGATCTTAACAAGCAATGTCAACTCTTCAAGGCTTTCCCCAACCTGAGTATACCCTAAACGCATAGTCAACAGTCAAATAAACAGAGCCTTAGCCTATCAAGAAACAACCTTCCAATGACATATCGCTCACCACCCAGTATTATGAAGGACTAGAAAGATTCAGATTTATCCTAAACACAGGTTACAATATCCTAACCTCATCACCTCTCACACAAAATCTTCTCAACAGTGCTCCTAGAATCACTTTCAAAGGCCTCCCTATCCCCCGTAATCTCCACAACATTCTGGTCTGCCCTAAATCGGCCGACCTGGCCACAAACAACAGCAAGTCAAAGGGGCCTACCCTTACAACTACTGCGTTGCTGAATTCGTTGGCCTCACGACAGGAACCCTCAAACAACGAATGAATGTTCACTGTTTTGACTTAAATAGCCAAGACAGGTAATGAGACACGATGCAAAAAAAAAAAACCCTATTGGCTTTAAGGTGGAGTGCTAGTGAGCGTGAGTTTAGGGCAGTATTTTTGCAGTTTTTATAGCACAAACATCTTTTGGCCAAAATAAATCAAATATTTCTTCTATAGAAACATATAGTTTTGTTTTCTGCACATGCTAATATCAACAGTTGTTGAATATCTGTCATGAGCATGGCGGCATTTGGTGACAAACTTTTTAAATGAAGAGAAAA
>CABEEJ010004722.1:0-23866 GCA_901482245.1 Timema douglasi | reverse complement strand
TCATGTACTCCAACATCCTCATTACATGTTCATACCATCTCAGTCTTGCTTCCTCTACTATCTCATGTACTCCAACATCCTCATTACATGTTCATACCATCTCAACCTTGCTTCCTCTACTATCTCATGTACTCCAACATCCCCATTACATGCTCATACAATCTCCCCCTTGCTTCCTCTACTATCTCATGTACTCCAACATCCTCATTACATGTTCATATCATCTCATCCTTGCTTCCTCTACTATCTCATGTACTCCAACATCCTCATTACATGCTCATACAATCTCAGTTTTGCTTCTCTGTTAATTATACCCCAACTCTTGCCAAAACATCTTAATTTTTAATCCTGTTTCCTCTGGTGACAGCTAACATGCTCCTCCAAAACTTAATTCCATGGCCTCCACTTTTCTGGTCTTTCTAATGTCCAATGTCCACGTTTCTGCTGCGTATGTAACTACTTCTTGTTTGTTGTTAAATGCAGCAAGTACGAGTGGAAAGACGTGACATCGGAGAGCAAACAAAGGGTGCGTTGCCTGACAAAATCTGTGTTCAAGGACAACTTTGGCATCCCTTCAGACCAGCCGCTGCCTGTAGTTCCGAGTCTAGTCACGGGCAGCAGCAATGTCTCGGTCCATGGGATATTTGACTCTGTGTTGTACTTGGGTAAGACTTTCTTGGATCAAGACACCGACGTAGACTAAAGCTTGGTTCACATGTCTGCCTGAAATTGAGAAACTTGCAACAAATCTTCTTTAAAGAGGAAAACAATGTCTATTTCCCTTGTTTGTGTTTTATGTTTTTTCTTTTACAAGTTCTTCTCTAAGTGCTCTATCATCCTATACAAATTTTTTTTTCTCCCTTGTTTTTTTTTTGTTTCCTCTTTTAGGAAGTTGTGTTGCGCGTTTCACACTCCTCCCTGATGAGTTCCGATAGAATGAAACCTAGGTGGGGGGATTGGGTGGTAACAATAGATTCTCTTAGAGAGACAGCCATTACCTCTTTGTCCATTGGCAGCAGTGTAAAGTGTGAATTGCATGCTTCTTTTCATTGTAAAGGCCATATTGTGTTCGTTCCTTACTTTTATATGTTTCTATACCTTTCCTATATCTTCTTAGATATATAGTATTATATATATATATTTATTATATATTCCTATGTATAAACAAACACGTGTAGGCCAATACATATCATCATGCACATACTTTTTTCAAATTTTGAATTATAATTTCTTAGAGATACTACTATGTTTTTCAAATAAAAAAATCTTCTGAAGTTAACCTGACGCAAGGAATGTTGAATAATTATTACTCACAGTGTTTTATGTCTTATGTTTATGATTGTAACTAAAAAAATACCTTTGTTTGTTAAAGTGGTGCGGGTGTTTGGGGCCCCGCAAGTCGTGGTGCGTCTCGCCATGGCCGCGAGGGCCGTCTTACAGAATACCATCAACGCTCTGGTCAACTTCTACCTGGACAGGAAGCTGAGGAAACTTTTGGTCCCCCCAAGACTAGGGCATCTCATTCACCTCCTTCAAGGTAGGCAAACCCTTCTGCCTCAGAGTACCAACGCAAAGCGAGGGTTTTGTGCTCCACATCTTTACTGCCTGTCGGAGCTATTTGCATATTTTCACTCGTGGGTTGGTAACGAGGTAGGAAAAATTTAGAGTAAGTTTTAACCTCCACTCTCATCATCATCATCATCATCCATCAATCATCATTCATTAATCATCAATATCTAAAATTAATAAGGTTCTGTGAAGTCTCGATAATATTGATATAAGCTAGTATTTTTAACCCATTGCAAATTCCATGTCAGTATATTTTTTAAATGGAGAATGATGCCAGAGAAAATAATGGAGATAAAGTAAGTGGGGGGAAAAAACTGCAAGGGATGCCAAATAAGAGATGGTAGGAGCAGATAACAGAAAGTGTGTGGAGAAGAATGGTGGAAGGATAGGGGAAGCTGGAGGCATTTTACTAAACTGTCAAACAGTTGATGATAATGAATTTTCAATAACAATTATTTAGTAATGAATAAAATGATAGAGTATTAGGAAAAAAGTAGAACACAAATAAAAGACACTAACACAAATTTACACACACTTCAATATTTCGATGCTATTAAAGCACCTTCCTCGGGAAATATTGAAGTGTGTGTAAATTTGTGTTAGTGTCTTTTATTTGTGTTCTACTTTTTTCCTAATACTCTATCATTTTATTCATTACTAAATGTTTTTGCTCAATGCACTTTTTTCATACATACAATAACAATTATTGTGAGGTAAGGTAAATGCACGTTAATTATTACCATAAGGATTGGGAAATAAGCCGCCTTTTTTTCTCTCTCCCAAAAACAACCTTTATGAAATCTTTGTACAGCCTATAATCACACGCTTGGATAATACATAACAAATGTGTCAGTTTTATGGACTGATGATATATATTGAAATAGTTTAGTGTAATCGCCACATTACAAATGCCACCCAATCTTGGGGCATTTACCTACTTTCACAATAGGTTCCAATTTACAGGTTCTTGTCCAAGTGTCCTATCTCCATTTCGACCCTCCGGTGTTCTTTGCTTTCTTCTCTTAAGATATTTCTTGTTTCACTATCCCTCTTGATGAGGTCTGATAGACTGAAACTTGGGTCAAGGGACGGGAAATCATATTTCATCAAGAGGCAGCCATTCCCTCTTTATCCAGTGGCAGCAATGTAAAGTGTGGACTGTGTTCTTCATTTCATTATAAAAGCCATATTTATTTGTTCCCTTTTATATGTTTTCATTCCTCTTTCCTTTACGTTCATCCTGAAAATGTATGGATACAGATACTGGAAAGATAAAGTTATTTATAATTTTTACCACTTTATTAAGTTTATTACTGTTATATACTCTATAGCAGGGATGTGTATAGGTTAAGTTGGTCAATCTGGACTGAACTGACTAGAGTAGTCATAGCAGAAAATATAGATAACTGGTTCCGTTTTAAGGTTTTATCTTGGTGTTTGTTTGGTGTTAAGAAGGTGCGCGAGTTATGTGGTTAGGGTACAAGATTAAATATATATGTGTATGTGTAAGGACACAACAGTTTGGCGACGAGGTGATTGATACGTAACCCATGATATTGGTCAAGCCACTGGAGTGCTCATAATGGCAGCGTTTTTATCAAGTTTCGCGGAATTCGATACTACCCAACCACACACGTGGACGAACTACGCCAAGAGGTTAGAACACTTTTTCATTGCTAATGATATAATCGACGATAAGAAGAAACGGTCGATATTGTTTTGTGTGATCGGGGATAAAACATTTGATCGTTTAACTGCATTAGTTGCGCCAGAGGATCCCGATTCTAAATCATTTGATGATTTAGTTAGTGTTTTAAACGGCCATTTTGCGCCAAAGCACAATGAAATTGTACAAACTTTCAAATTCAGCAAAAGGGATCAGCGACCCGACGAGTCCATTGTGGAATATGTTGCCGTTTTGAGAGAGATGGCCAACCGTTGTAACTTTGGAACATTTACAAATCGGATGCTGCGGGATCGTTTAGTGCAGGGGATCGCGGATGAGACGGTGCAGCGCGAAATGCTTTCTAAAAATGAAATGAAGTTAGATGAGGCAATTTCCATGGCTGTAAGTAGCGAAGCAGCGGCACAACATCAACGTGTGATGCGGCCAACTTCCGCAAAACCGGTGGGGTACCAAGACCAAGAAGCAGGCCCAATGGAAGTACACAGACTATCTAGAAACCACCAATCTCAACAAAGAGGTGCCAATAATCAACAGAGATTTTCTCCAAATCAACAAAAGGATCAACGGTGTTATCGTTGTGACAAAGAGCATCTAACCTCTGAATGTCCATGGGCAAATGCGATATGTCGTTTTTGTAAGAAGTTGGGTCACATAGAAAGGGCATGTAGGTCAAAGAGACAAAATGATGTCAAACGAAGAGTACAACACCCACAAACAAACCATTTAGCACCCATGGAACCGGCAAGATCAGAATTAGATATGGCATATCAGCTGTTTTCTATGGGATCTGAAACTAAAGACAACCCACCCTTCCACATAAATGTGATTTTAAATGGAATTAAACATCACATGGAGATCGATTCAGGAGCAGCCCTGACAGTTATCAGCTCAGTAACCTATGAAAAAATATGGACCTCTAAACCAAAACTTATGAGTTCCGATATTCAGCTTTGCACCTGGGGAACAAAACAGCCTCTTTGTATCCTGGGTAGGTGTAATGTGGAGGCCACATACAATGGCCGGTCTGCTACTCTGCCTGTAACAGTAGTGGAAGGAAATGGGCCAAGCCTCCTCGGGAGAAATTGGTTCAACGAGTTGGGAATTAAAGTGCAAGGAATTCACCATATCACGGATAGTAAGTTTATGGAGACAATACAGAAATTCTCAGCTTTTGAAGATCACAAACTAGGAGAATATGTTGGACCACCAGTTTCATTAAAAATGGACCCCTCCGTGCAACCTCAATATCTACGGAGCCGTCCAATACCACTGGCACTGGCAGACGATGTCAATCGAGAGATTACAAGGTTAGTTGAGGAAGGGATATACAAACCAGTATCATTTTCAAAGTGGGCTACACCCCTAGTGATTGTGCCAAAGCGAGATGGATCTCTGCGGTTGTGCGGGGACTACCGGAGCACAGTTAATAAAGCGCTATGTCCTGACAAATACCCTTTACCAACTGCAACTGAAGCTTTTGCGTGCCTAACAGGTGGAACCATATTTTCTAAGCTTGACCTTGCACATGCTTATGCCCAAGTTAAAGTGGATGAAGAATCTTCTAAGATATTGACAGTTAATACGCCAAAAGGCTTGATGCAGGTGACAAGAATGCCTTTTGGAATTAGTGCAGCACCGGGGATATTTCAGAGACTGATTGAAGGTATATTAGCAGGTATACCAGGTACAGCGGTACTCCTGGATGACATAATTATATCGGGCAACAATATAGAACAACATAATTCCAGAATACAGGAAGTACTACAAAGGTTGAGTGATGCAGGGTTGCGGTTAAGGAAGGACAAGTGCAGGTTTGGAGTTCCAGCAGTGTCATTTTTAGGGTTTCAGGTAGACGCCCAAGGCATTCACCCCTTACAAGACAAGGTTGAAGCCATATACAAAGCTCCAGCACCTAAGAATAAAACAGAACTTCAGGCTTTCTTGGGACTTCTCAATTTTTATGAGAGATTCCTGAGGGACAAAGCTACCGTTTTGGAACCCCTACACCGTCTTCTAGATAAAGAAGCACCATGGCAGTGGACCCAAAACCACGAGAGTGCATTCAATAAGGCAAAAGCCATTTTAACATCAGACTTAGTTCTGACACATTATGATAGAAGTAGACCTTTGATAATATCTTGTGATGCATCTCCTTACGGGGTTGGAGCAGTCCTCTCCCATATTATGGACAATGGAATGGAAGCTCCGGTAGCATTTGGATCAAGAACACTGTCACGAGCTGAGCGTAACTATGCTCAAATCGACAAGGAAGCTTTGGCGGTTATATTTGGTGTCAACAAGTTCCAACAGTTTCTCTTGGGTCGATCTTTCACAATAGCCACAGATCACAAGCCACTTCTAGGATTATTTCATCCTACCCGCCAGACGCCAAGTGTTATGACACCTCGGATGCTACGGTGGAGCTTAATGCTAGGAGGTTATGCTTATAACATTATTTATAGACCAGCGAAACACCATGGAAATGCAGATGGGCTTAGCAGACTTCCATTGAACACTTCAGAAACTGTGAATATAGAACCCAGGGGCATCTTTATGCTAGACATGGAAGACCCGCCTATTTCAGTAATTGAAATTGCCAGGGAAACTATAAAGGATCCTGTGCTGTGTAAGGTTAAAGAGTGGGTTTTACAGGGTTGGCCCGAAGAAGAGGCGGGGGAGGATTTCAAGCCCTACAGCGCACGGCGCTCGGAAATATCTTTGTCACAAGATTGCTTACTCTGGGGTAGTAGAGTGATATTGCCAAATAAACTCCGCAAAAGGTTTCTCCTCATGCTTCATGCTACACATCAAGGTGTGGTGCAATCAAAAGCAGTAGCTCGCACTTATACATGGTGGCCTAAGATGGACGCAACCATAGAGGAAGTAGTGGGAACTTGCCAAGCCTGTCAAGAAAGCCGGAACAACCCACCACAGGCCCCAGTACAGTCATGGATAGCACCAACAAGCCCGTGGATTCGTCTACACATTGACATGGCAGGGCCGATACAAGGACAACATTTTTTAATACTTGTGGATGCGCATTCTAAATGGCCTGAGGTCAGACAGATGAAGTCTACAACATCAACGTGCATAATAATGGAACTAAGAGACATTTTTGCTACACATGGGCTTCCAACAGTCCTAGTAAGTGACAATGGCCGTAATTTTGTGTCTGAGGAGTTTGAACAGTTTCTTAGGCTCAATGGAATTAAGCATTTAAAAACAGCACCATATCACCCTGCAAGCAATGGGCAAGCAGAACGTATGGTTCAAACAGTTAAGAAACAGTTGGGAAGAATGACAGGCGACTGGCATACTAGGCTCGCAAGAATCCTCCTCATGCTTCGGACAACCCCTACTGGAACTACAGGCCAAAGTCCAGCCCAGCTTCTGATGCATCGGCAACTCCGAACACGCTTGGATGTGCTACATCCAGATAGACAAACAACAGGCATTGCGGCACTCCCTCAAGATATGGAGAATATGCGAATCTTCACTGAAGGAGCAGCAGTCTGGGCAAGGCAGTATGGAGTAAAGAGGCCTAAATGGATGCCAGCAGTGGTCACTGATGTGTTAGGGAGGAATATGTACCGTGTCAGTTTTAAAGAAGGGCTTGGACAAACAAGACACATAGACCAACTTCGGAAACGCTATGAAAGAACACCTCAACCAGAGGATGCCTCGGAGAGACCATCTTCACAAGTTAAATCGGCAAGATACTCAGTTAAAGACCTTGTGACACATCAGAGAGCAGGACCACTTCAACAACCAATACTAACACCTCTGGCAAGAGGAGACCACGAGCAGCAACCAGTAGAAAACCCCCAACCACAGGAACAGCAACCAACAGCACTGATAGACAACACAGATCAACAACCAGCAACACCAGAATCATGGCCTCTCCTGAGGCCACGGAGACAGTTGCGTACTCCTGTGTACTTGAGAGATTATGTGTAGAGATCTAGGAGGGGAGGAATGTAATATACTCTATAGCAGGGATGTGTATAGGTTAAGTTGGTCAATCTGGACTGAACTGACTAGAGTAGTCATAGCAGAAAATATAGGTAACTGGTTCCGTTTTAAGGATTATTCTCGGTGTTTGTTTGGTGTTAAGAAGGTGCGCGAGTTATGTAATTAGGGTACAAGATTAAATATATATGTGTATGTGTAAGGACACAACAATTACTAATTAGGTTCATTACAAAAAATTAAGGTAGCTAATGGCACCTGACTAGATTTGAAGTTTTAACCCTTATTTCTCCATCAGGAGCAGTTTTCAACCCCAGGAGTTCACCCATATCCGCGAATGAGCTGGAGGCCCGTGCCGGGAGGGCTTTGGAGCACCTTCAGAACTTACTACCAGGGTGGTTGGTCCGTCTCATGGGACCAGGCTACAAGATTGGGCTCTTGACCATCTTCACGGCCGTGCAGAGTCCGTCTTTAAATAAACAGGCTAGTTTTGGAGTCGCCGCCAGTCACGTATTCTTTACAACTCTAGTCACTTTTAGAGAGCATCATCATCATCATCATCATCATCATCATCACTGGTTTCCATCCTGTCACTTTACTAAAGTGCCTCTATCTTCCTCTTTCCTTCTTCCTCCTTTATTATCTTCAATTCTTCTTCTCTCACTTTCACACTTGCTGTTGTCTACTCCTCCTCTCTCTTCCTTGGTCTCCCTTGAGGTCTTTTTCATACAAGTGTCCTTTCAATCATTCTCTTTGTCATCCTTTCCTTTTCCTTCCTCATTACACGCCCGTACCATCTCATCCTTGCTTCCTTTACCTTCTCCTGTATCCCCCTGTAGGCCACCTGTTACCCAAACATAGAAATTATAAATAATAGGTTTTGTTTTAATGTCATTTCTCTGTCATTTTTTTTCCTAACCTTTGAACATCAAATATTCTTAAAGATTTGAATATTCAAAAGATGCATCTCCAATTATAATCCTCTATTTCACCAAATGTAAATGTATTTTTATGTTGCTGTGTCGTGATGTATATTTTCCCCTGGTAATTTTGCA
Organism: Timema douglasi; assembly: GCA_901482245.1. NCBI lineage: Eukaryota > Metazoa > Arthropoda > Insecta > Phasmatodea > Timematidae > Timema > Timema douglasi. Next base: position 15,586 of record CABEEJ010004722.1, on the reverse strand, counting down.
AGTTTTGACCCACATACAAGAATGCGGCTGAGGGAAACAGGAGGTAAAGCAGAGTATAAGGTGTGTTGAGTTGCGGCAGAATAGATATAAAATAAACACACTGCTTCCGTCGACCTCAGTGGTCTTGGGGTAAAGTGCTCCTCTCAGAACCCAGCCGGGGCTGACGGATTTTTCTTGAGCGATAAAAATCCATAGCACAACTTCCTTCTGAGGGGAATTAAAGCTGTCGGATCCATGTTTATTGCGGCCTGTTAATGAACCCTGGAAGGTATATGAAAATTTACCTTTCTCAGCAAAATTGGTTGGCTCTTTAGCTCTCTCTCATAGAAATTCTCGTGCGCTGATATAGCTAGTCGGTTCAGAAAGTGCGTGTTAAGTACCTCAGATAAATTACTCCGCTCCCCCTTCTGTTTCACCCAGGCTCGTTCTTGCGTACAGCCCTTTGTACTCCTATTTGTGTAACAATGGCTAACATTCTAGGTCTCTCTGTATATTTCAGCTGGTATATACACTTCTAGACGTGGTCGTCACAGAACTTTATCCCGACTTGGCAACTGGAGAAATATCACCTCAGCCGGGAGAAAAATGACTTTTCATCACATAGCCTAGCAGGCTTGTCGAATTGGCTGTGCGCTCGACGTCCTGTGCACATATCACATCCCTCGTCCCAAAAGATGAATCACACACACAAAGGCTCGATTCATAACGATTATTTTAATCAGAAGATGGTCATTCCAGGGTCTATGTGCAATACGATCTTATTATCATGTTTACTTTTAAATTTAAATTTGATTATCAAGTTGAAATGAAACCTATCTTTTCAATCATTTAGTGATCAATAAATAGCTACCTTCGTGTTAATGTAAACTGATATTGCAATTCAGCCATTTATAGGTATTGAATCGGTCATGACCCCATCAGCTTTTTATTTTTTATTGCAATCTTACATTTGAACCAACAAGAACTCTCATCTGATGTCATCTAAATCAAAAATGTATCAGCTTTATTTACGAGCATTTACAAAAACAAACTTCGGCCAATCGAACACAAGGCAGTAGAATATAGTTTATGTACCAACTGGTCCTTAATTATATTAGTCAGCCCCATCATTTAATGAAAACTCATGAGAATTTTTCATTAAATTTGATTAAAAAAAAAAGAGGATCTTTATGAAAATGGAGCTAGTAGGGAAAAAATCTTTTAAAATAATTTCTTTATGTTGGTCTCACGATCAACTTAACTTTCACATAATGTAACGTTCTCTTAACTATCATGTAACATTCACTTAGTGTAAGAAAACAAGTGTGTGACCAAGTGTGTGACAAGTGTGTAATGTAACATAACATAACATAACATAACATAACAACTTGAGCAAAACACGGACTATAGGTTTGAACGGTTAAAAAGAACAAAGTTCACTAAAATGGAACGTAAGCATTTAGGACTGATTTGGCCGCAATTACTTGCATTGGAGCTCAACATAAAGTGTAATAAGAGGCTGAAACGTTTTAGAATCCGCAAGATGCAGACAAACTATACCGAGAAAAGTTATCTGCATTCCATAAACAAACAAATTGAAGTAATAATTAGCCCTATTGACGTGACTCACAACACGATTGGCTAACTATAACACGTGGTGCCCTTCACTTAATGTTCACATAACGTGAAACTTTTCTACTGGATAACTCTTACGTTAAGTAAACATTAAGTCAACTGTATCAAGATGGCTTACATTTAAAACATGAGGAGAATCCTTACCTCACTTGAACATTAAGTGAACGTTACATGATCCTGGCGTAAACTTTTTTTCGCTGTTAGAGGTACATTTTGTCATATTTAAACGAAGGTACAGGAAAGGTGGATAGAAGTATATCAAAAGGAATGAACACAAAATGGCTGTTAAAATTAAAAGAAGAACACAGTTCACTATTTACATTTCTGGCATTGTACAGAGATAAGAACAGATAGGATAAAACCTAGGTTGGGATATTGGACTGAAACAATTGATTTCCTTCAGGAGGCAGCTCAGTAAAGTGTGAACTGCGGTTTATCTTTCCGTTGTAAAAGTAAACTTGTGTTAAATATAACATGATTTTTAAAATGATTTGATGATCTTGTATTAAAGCTTTAGCATTTCAAATTTTTGAAAATAGTTTTCCCATAAGTGTTTCATTTATAAATGGAAACACTTTAGATTCATAAAAAAAAATTATCTAAATTTAAAGATGCATCTGCTAATCTACCTTTTATAGAGGAAAAAAGTATAACCTATATGGTACTGATATTTACTGTCGGTTTTTAAAATCTGTTTTAAACTAAATGTGGAAATGAAGCTCTTCTGATGAAATGTACTTTAGATTTTTCCCCTATTTACATGGCAATAATTGAACATAAATTAAGTATTTAAGCTCTAAATGATTTTATGGTCAAAGCCTCAAAATTTTTGAAACCAGAATAATTTTTTTTTGAAGTGAAGCCAAAGCTTATATTTTGTTTCAAAGCCAAATGTAAGTTCTGAAGCTTTGCATAGTGATTGAAATCTATTTGTTGTGACCTATATAGGGACTGTGGTTATAAACCTGTTGGTTCCCCATAAATAAATACTTAACTCATTCCATAATCTAGCATTTAACTTTTTGTGTTGGGGGGGAAAATATTAAAATGGGTTGTATTTAACATAACAAAAAAAAATCATCTACAGTATATTTTAAAGAATTTTCTAGACTATTATCATAAATTAATTTTGAATCTGTTACTTAATCAAATCTTCTCGGTTTTATTAATTTTGTTATACTTTATATATCTTAATTTCCATTTTTTTAAGAATCAAGTGGCCAAAGCTATTATTCATGCTTTTAGTGAGGATTACTCTATTTAGATATCATATTCTGAAAATTGAAAAATTACACCTGGACAAGGGAATCGAACCTGGGTCTTTTGGCTTAATACACCAATGCTCTAACCACTGAGCTATCCAGAAATTTTTCAATTTTCAGAATATGATATTTAGATGGAGTAATCCTCACTAAAAGCATATATTAAAGCTTTGGCTATTTGATTCTTAAATATGCAATCACTTATAATAATAATAATAATAATAATAATAATAATAACAACAACAACAACGGCAGCAATAAGCCAACTACCGGGTCGAAGGCGGCTGGGTTATCTGATAGCTCGTGATCTTAATAAATCACACATTTGTAGCCGACGATTTCCGCACGTCCATCACAGACTCTGCCTTAAAATATGAGTGAAGAATGAACCTGGACACGGGACGATTCCTGGTTAGCTCAGTGGTTAGAGCATTGGCGTACTAATACAAAGGTTCCGGGTTCAATCCCTGTGTCCAGGTGTCATTTTTCAGTTTTCAGAATTAATTTTCAATGTTTATTATTATTATTATTATTATCATCATCATCATCATCATCAGCAGCAGCATGTTACCACCCATTCAGGTCATATGCAAATTTCCACTGTTGATATATTATGTTGAAAATATTGTGCATTATAAATAATTATCATCATTCTTTGAGTAAATGTTGAATCTAGTCAAGACAAAGATGAAATAATTGTTGTTATTAAATATTATTAATGGTGCTTAAACTGTAAACACTATCTGAATAAAATTATAATCAACAGATGAATTTTATGTTTTCATTTTGTGTGTACCCCTACTTTTGTTTGATTACTTAGAAATGTTGTTACAGTGTCTGCAATTTTAATGCGGTTGGCATTCTGACAATTATAATTCTAGTTTTAACCAACCACCAGTGGAGTAAATGGAGGTGAAATTATACTATTTTGTGACAAGAAATGGGGAAAAAAAAAAGTTTGTGAATAAACACACGAACTAAAGGTTGCCTGAAGTACTACAAATGTTTGTCATATTTCAAGTTTGATTCAACCTCCCTCATCTCTATATACCCTGATTGTATTGTATTTGGAAGAAGGTATAGGAAAGGTGGATAGAAACATAGAATCGGGTCGAGCACAAATGGCTTTTACAATGAAAAAAAGAACACATTCACACCTAACATTGCTGCCACTGGACAAAGAGGTAATGGTTGCCTCTTAAAGAAGATCAATCGTCACCACCCAAACCCCCAACCAAGGTTTCATTTCCACCTTTCTTATACCTTCTTTCAAATGTAATACAATTACCTCATAAAGCGAAAAGACGGGTTTCCTTATAGATATACATTATATACCCTAATTGGTATAGTTAAATGTAGACAGGCCACACACAGGGCCAACAGCGCTTAGGGGCCTGTTCCAACATTTTTAATCATTTTTATATATATATATATATATATATATATAAACAGATAGCTCACTTTTGTAAATATTAAGAGAAAAGGTTGGAAAGAAAGGATTTTTTTTACATAATGAAGCTGGGATAGGAGGGTCATCACTTATTTCTTTTTCACTATTTTTTTCTGGTAATAAGACACTCTAATATTACTATTTTTCTTAATGCAGGATTTGCAGTAAGTTATATTTATATTATACCGAATACAAAGAGGTGCATGAAACTCTTTAGCTGTCCATGGTATCCTTCCTTAATAGTTATAGGCGCAACAGCCTTCAATAATAAAGGTACTGTAAGGAGAAAGAAAGACGAGAAGGAAAGGGATTGAGATAAAACTAAACAATATGAGGGAAAATCATGATAAAATAGGTTCAAGTTGACAAGAATGATAACAGTATGGCGTGTGGAAGCTGGTATGGTAGGAGATTTTTTTTTTATCAAGGATCATATGATACAGCTAAAAACGCTACAACTTGATGTCACATGAGAGATGGGTATTTTTCTTTTTTCATAACTTTATATCTAGCTATACATATACTTGTTACGTGGCCTCAGATGTTAAATCAATTAAACTAAAGGGTTTACAAATATTTTCTTATTGGAAAAACAAATGTATATTAATCTACAAGAATATAGCATTTTGTATCAGTATATTTTTTTAAATAATTATTTATATGTGTATCTTGTTTTTATTTAATTACTAGCGCTTGTCGATCTCTATTAATATTTAGAATATTTTTGAATAGTGTTTGTCAATCTGTTTAAAACCGAAAAAGCATTTTTTACTCGAACAACAAATCATTATTTATTATTTACATCGAATATGTCTTTCACCGATGTTTGTCGTCTTTGTATGACTAATAAAGGAATTATGCTACCGCTTTTTGAAGAGGAAAAATCTGGTTGCAGAACACCTTTGTCCTGCAGAATTATGTCATTTGTAAGAATTGAGGTTAGTTTTAGTGTATTTCAGGTTGTAGGCCTAGGCCCTATGTCATCGCTGTTAATAATTCAAGGGTCAAGCCTATTTGATTTAATGAATGTTCCTATTTGTAGGGGTCGTGATTGGGAAAAACTTTGAGGGGTAAACATCACTGACTGCTCTGAACTAGTGGATGCGTAGCGCCTTGATGGTTCGATTCTTCACGTTTTCTTTTAAAAAAATATGGAAAATATCTACATCAGTATCACATCCTCCCAAACACAAAGAGCTGTAGAACCGATTAAAAGAAAGCTTTATAATAGGTTTCCATAGCAACCAAATTCAATAAAAAAAAGTAAAACCTTATAAAACAAAATATTGATGATGACAATGTAAGCATGATGAGAAAGTGAAGTAAAACCCCTGAAAAGAATTATTGATAATTACATGGCAATAAAACCACTATTTATATTTTTTATCATGACATAATACCAACCGAGCTCAACCTAACCTTTGATTATTATGACACTATATCTATCGAACTTTACCTAACCTTTTATCTGTTAATAATTTAAACTCTAAATTAGATCAAATAAAAGATTTGATTTAATAAATAAACTTTTGTCGGTAAACACAATTCAGTGATTATGTCATAACGCTAAGAATTGTGGGAAGATGTCATAGTGGGCACGATGACAGGAACATGAGAGAACTGTGCACAGTATATATGTTGTATTTATCATAAATGCAAAAAAAAGTTATAAACGCTTTGTGTTGCGTGATTCTATGGACTCATGTAAGTGCATCTAAGTCAATAAAATAACCACACAATGCACAATATCAATGTAAAGCAGCCAAATGTGGGACGGCTAAATGTGCCCAAAACTCACTTTATTCAATTATATTATTCTTAAAGATGAGTTAAAATTATTGAAGGGACCTTCTGACTGCTTAAAAAAACACTTGATTTACCTTCACATAAGGATATTCACACGTCAAGTCATGTGATCTTCGGCTGTCACTTTTAATAGATAATATCGTTTCCTTTAAAATAGTAAAATGTTATCAATTTTGGCCACAAAAAGATAGGTTTGAGTTACGGTATTTTAAAAGTTAAACAATATATTATAATTAGGCTATACATGTCTAAACTTAAACTCGCCTCAGTGGCATAGTTAACTGATGCGTTAATTTTGTGTTGAGCTAGACTGCCGATGACTGGGAGATCGAGGTTCAAATCTCACTCTGGTGAACTTGGGGTGGTTTTCCCTAAATGATTTTACATTCTACCTCAATGCAACTGCCAGTTCACTTAATCTATATTAATCCTTCCCATTCCTACCCATTAGTGTAATTAGTACTTAAGTGTATAACCCAAATGGGTAGTAAGACACGATACTAAGTATTATTATAAACCTAATATATTTATGTAGACCCACTTAAAACAATCCTGATACCTTAACCAGATTTTTCTTATCACTGTGTCTTAGTACTTATTCAGGCTGTACCCAAATATAATAATTAGGCTCTAATGAGGTAGGGACAAGGAAGGAAGCATTCTAGAGGTAATCTACCCATATTTGTGTGGAAGAATAGTGGGAAAACATACTTAAAACCACCCTCAATAGACCTGACCTGGATTTGAACCCCAATCTCCCCTTCATCAGCAGGCCAGTCTAACATGATAATGACGCCTTAGACCATTCAGTCATTGAAGTTGGTTTCTCACAATTAATAGGCACATAGTCAGTAGCCTATTCTTTTTAAATTACAATCCTTAGCCTAATAAAAATGGGATATTTTAATCTAGATGAAGTTTTGTTGTCCCACGGTCTACTGACCAACGTCAACATTTGTTTCTCTGTTTCTAGATACTACCCGGTGACGGTTTACCCGCTCAAGTGTGCCACAAATGTGTGTTTCAGATAAACACATCTTACGATTTCATCCAAGTGTGTGAGAACTCTGACATGAAGCTTCGTCAGTTCTTAGCTGGTTTCAAGCTGGGTGCTAAATCTTTATTCCAGGTAGTAAGCGTAGCTTCATATTCATTTGTAGAGGTGCGGGAAGGTCACTTTTTTTTTTAATGTGAAGTGAAGCGTGAGGCAGCGAAACAAAGTCAAAGATAGGTAAGGTGTTTGTTGTCGTCGCATAGGCCTAGCGCGACTTCTAATTTTTTAAATCATTCATCGAGTGCATCTCGGTAAAAAGAAAAGCTCACATAAGAAACAAATCACAATATATATTATGTTCACATATCTGACTACCTATATCCACATTTAAATTATAGATATAATTTAATTACTAGTTTGTGAATAAAATCGTGGCTGTAGAGTCTGAGTTGGAAACAACTTTGGATTGCGTCGGAGTTGGTAAACATGTACAGACTCTGACTCTGACTTTAAATAATAATAATAATATTTAGCACCGCGTCTTACTACCCGTACGAGTTATACGCTTTAAGTATTAATTACGCTAATGGATTAGGAATTGGGAAGGTTGAATTAGGGGAAGTGAACCCGCATTTGCGTGGATGGAGAGTGGAAAACCATTTAGGGAAAAACCGCCCCCAGTTCACCCGACCGAGATTCGAACCTTGATCTCCCCGTCCTCAGTAGTAGAGCTCAACACACGACAGGCGCGTTAGCCAACTACGCCACCGAGGTGGGTCTCTGACTTTAAAATAATAATTAATAATATTATATTAATATATGGTGGCGCTCTTAAGGACCTATATCCAATATTTGTTATTTGGCTTGACAAATTTATTTAAATATAAATTCACAATGTCAGATATTTATCGATCTTAGAAAAGCGTTTGATATAGTAGACCATAATATCCTTTTAAAAATACTAGAGAGCTCTGGTATTAGAGGAAAGGCACTTGACTGGTTTCATAGCTATCTAACGAACAGGAAACAATATGTTAACATTGGGACGTGTATGAGTGCGCTATCTAATATAAGTACCGGAGTGCCACAAGGTTCCATATTAGGACTTTACTCTTCCTAATCTATATACATGATTTAGCAAACTGTAACATTAGAGGGCAAATAAACATGTTCGCAGATGATACAAGCATTCTATATATAGGATGATCTAAATATCATAGTTAGATGGCTAGGTAAAAACAAAATGTCGATAAACAAAAAGAAAACTAATATTATATTTTCTAAGTTCAATATTATCAATCCAACCAGCAAGATTTTAATATCAAATAAATATATAGGGGAGAACAAGTTACATAGGCTTATTTGGGTTTGACTATAGATAGTAGTTTAACTTGGTATCCTCACATAAATTATATAGTAAAAAAATAACACTACAATAGGGGTCCAACACAGGCTGAAGTATCATGTTGCTCAAGGTCACATAAAGCAACTATACTACTTTTTAATACACTGTCATTTAAATTTTCCAAATATTATATGGTCTAATACTAATAAAATCAAGTTTAATGATTTAGAAATACCACAAAAGAGAGCAATTAAAATTTTATTCAAGCTACCACTTCTTACGCCCTCCAAACAGATTTACCTTCAAACAAATAGACCCACCTTTAGAACTTTGTGCTGACCTAAATTCTGCCGTGGCAATACAAAAAAATTGTTTGAATAGTACATTAAGTAACATAAATTTAAATTTTAGATCAACCATTTATTGCAAAGTCACCAGGAACTCTGGAACGTTGGATTTGGTACACATCCATTAGAAAAAATATGGTTGTAATAGCTTCAAATATGCAGCTCTGAAGAAATATGATAGCTTACCAACGCTTGTGAGCTCTGTCAAGAGCCTCTTACAATTTAAAAAAGAGGTTAGGAATATACTTTGGAAAAAATTTCTCTAAATTTAATTTTTCTTTTTTTTCTTCTTTATAATCCCAATGTTTACCTCATATGTCACTAAATTATTATATATTGACTGATTGACTGCATATCAAGCCACCATACTGTATTTTATCTATATATTGTATACCTTATGTAATAATGTTGTATGATCTCCCTATTAATTTATGTCTATAATATGCCTATTGCATATTATCTTGTGTGTTATAGTTTTGTTTAAAAGTTACCAGACCAAATTATGTATCCCTACGCCGAACCATATGATCTGCAGCAACATATGTTTAGCAGCTGTCACTTCTGACAGTCAAAATTTAGGTACATACCTAAATGTCGACTGTCAGAAGTCAGCTGTGAACTGTCAGTCAGCACCAAAGAAGCCATGGAGCTACTGTATTATATTTAAGCCTACATATTAAGATCATTTTCAGTGCTGGCCAATTTTCGAAGTTAATACAACATATCACATGGACGCCTTATTTACATATTTGGCCATGTGATAATATACATTTTACAGTTTAAATTTGGTCATTTTGGTTTCTTTGCTAACTGTAAACAAGTCAGACCTGATAGTTACTTTTTTCTTCTTCTTTTTTGGCGCTCTATATATTACTATTCTTTATGACCTATGGCTTAGTAACACATCCTAAAGGATCCGAGTTTTATTCCTAGTGAGCTGTAAAGAAAATTGGTAGTTTAACGGGTTTGCCCTGTGACCTATAGATATCACTTTTTTTCTGATTCTCGTGTTTGGTATTTATAGTTAAAGTGTTGTTGTATTAAAGTATTGACACTCACTTGGGAAACGGGGAGTTTTTTTTGTGCACTGGGGGTTTTTTACAAACAATTTAAAAAAATACCGTACTGAAACATTTGTGAATTTGTAACATTTAATAACAAGCTGAACATGTTAGTATGCAATTTGCATCTCGTCTTCAATTTTCATCTCTTCTGCTTGAAACATTAGGTTGCATAACGACCGCACTTTTCCTAAAGGTAAAACCATTTTGTTTTAAAAACAAATCAGTTGACCTCAACACTAGTCACATTGATGAAAAATGATATTTCATTCATCTATTCTTCTCTCTAAAGTTTCTTTAAAAAAAAAATTAAAACCTTCATGATAACTCTAAAGTTAAAATGTTTTAAGTCTAGATTTGGGTCAAATCCACACACTAGCCCACTTTAAAAATAATAATCTTCATTTTATCTAAAAATCTCAAATCGGGATCTAATAAACATGCTAAGGTAAACATAAAAGGTTTTCTATATAATTCATCAATTCTTAAATTGATATAGAAAATACTAGTAACTAATCGTTAACAAATATAGTTATAGTATCTTAATTATAACAATCATTCATTCAGTTAATTTTAAGTTAATAGTGTGAGATTTGGTTGTTAAGTTTTCCGTATGATTAAGTTTGTACTTAGGCACCAATAACGTTATTCGAGATACAAGACAAAGTCATTGACAAATTTGCATATGTTTTTTTAAATCCTTGAATACCGAGTAATTTTTTAGGAACTCAATGATTTAAAGATCCTATTATTATATAAATTATTACCTATGTTAAAATATGATTATTGTTTTTGTAGAATTTGGAAGTGAAGCGTGAAGCACAAATGCAAGGTATGGGCAAGACTTACTCAACAGAAATGGACACTCCCATCAAGAGTGGTTCGAGTGATCTCAACATGTTTGCCGCCAATGACAGGCCCCACCACGCCACTTGCGACAGTAACAAGAACCAAGAAAGCCTGACAGACATGAGCGGCAACAGTTCGTCAAGTCGCGAAGACGATAAGGCGTGGGACCCGTTTGGGAAAAAGAAAAAGCAACCGGATATCAACACATACTACTGCCCGAGCGGCCCCCTGCCGGTGCCCTGCCATTTCCTTTACGGGGACAGCAAAAACAGGACAGTTCACAACAACGCCTCGTTACCCGAGCTGGGTGAAGGCTGCGTGTCTAACTCTAGCTATTCTTGCCTGGTCGGCATGAACGTGTTCCCGCAAGACGGCCACTTGAAATGTTTCCAAGGTCGACTCGCTGAGAAACAGTTCAAATGCGATATCTGCGAGAAGACGTTCACGCAAAACTCCAGCCTGAATATACATATGAAACTCCACAGGGGGCAGAAAGACTACACGTGTCAGATATGTTCCAGGTCTTTTGCTCAGAACTCCAGCCTCAAGAGTCACATAAGGCTACACACGGGTCAGAAACCGTTCTCCTGCCCGTTCTGTACAAAAGCGTTTGCGCAACAATCGAATCTACGGAGCCACGTTCGCATCCACACGGGGGAGAAACCTTTCTGTTGTTTTGTGTGCAAGAAAACTTTCACGCAAAGATCATCTTTGAACAATCACGTCAAGACGACACACGGGGTCGTGTAACCATACACTTCGGTCTTATTGTGGGTTCACATGTTTTTTACCGAAAAGTAAGATCAGAGCAGAAACGTAATCATGGGATGAGCTCTAAAGCGATCACAATATTTCAGCCTCGTCAGAATTGTACACTCGACGCGACTTGAAATAGCTTCAACTTTCCTTTCTTTGAATGACAACATGGCTTGGGAAAACCAATCAAATTTAAAAAGCAACAAACTCAATCAATGTGCATGCATCTAAACCAACAAACACAATCAATGTGCATGTGTCTAAACCAACAAACACAATCAATGTGTGTGCATCCAAACCAACAAACACAATCAATGTGCATGCGTCTAAACCAACAAACATAATCAATGTGCATGCGTCTAAACCAACAAACTCAATCAATGTGCATGCGTCTAAACCAACAAACTCAATCAATGTGCATGCACCCACAAAATAAGATACTAGCAGACAGCTGCAACTCTTCTTGTGAAATACTTTAAATAACTCACTAAATGGAAGGCACATGTGTGATTATTTTTCTATTTTGATTTGTTTCACTAAACAACAATTAATACAACTATGGATGTTTTCAAATTTTAAAACATCCATTGTTGTATTAATCTTAAGGATACATTCATCCCCTGGAAGATATGTAATCAGTGTTTATAGTTTGTGTTAGGGCATTCTATACGAACGCTTAAAGCACTGCGTTCGTAGCATTGACGCCTGCCTTTATTTTGATTAATTTACACTTGACGTTAAAAGTGCCGCATTTTTGAAGCCGCGAAAACGCGATGAAAGCGCTAAACAAGATATACACGTCGTTTTTAAGGCAGAGCGGCTGAGTCTAATGGTGCGTTCCTCGGAAAATAAACAAGGTGCAGAGGATGTATTGATGTGATTCGTCTTTTGGAAGGGTTTTATGAACATTCTGAAAGAGAAGAAAGACGTTGGGGGGACTCATCCATTATTAGCCTATCGTCTTTCAACAGGACAGTTTCTTGTAATGTTTGAAAACTATAGAATTTAGGCAGATGCTTTTTTTCAATATAATTGAATGTTAGTACCATCATTTGATGAGCTTTTGAGCCTTTTTTTTTATGTGAACAAAAGATACAAGATACGGTTATGAATAAAGGTATTGACAGTCACTGAAAAACACAATGCGAGTGAAATCTCACATCACAGCTGCCATGAAAACCCTCTGTATAGTTTTTACCAGCGCTGCCAACGTCAGCGTCATTAACACATCCAGTTGCGTTAAAAGCTCCAGACGCCCGGATAACACTGAAACACCAGGCACTTAAAACGCTCGTATAGATAGGACCATGTGGTGCACATTGACTTATTCAACTGACGTTTACGCAGCGTCAAAACTGCCGCGCTTTCAATGTACAAATAGAATGGGGCTTACAAAGCATTATGGGTCGACATATAGCGTCTGAGTTTTGCTGCAACACAGAAGTAGATTATGCTCTCGATTTTCTATGAAAATGTGAATCAAGCTTTGCTCGTGTTATGATAAAATAAACTGGAATTAAAGATGGGCTGAACCCAAATCTTTATTTTTCTTATGAATCTCACTATATTGAATATGAATCTCTGTAAACATGGTAGCTACCAGTAAGTCTATGAGGCTACCTTCCGATATATTTAATTTGCTTTTACCTTCATCTGTTATAAATAAACTAATATTGGAACAGTTTTCGTTATAATAATAATAATAATAATCCACAATCAGTTAAGTGACAAATTGATGGTCTGGTGTATGGCTATCGTGCTTGTCCTGTGACATGTTTGACTAACTAAACTATGGTACTAATAATATGGTGGCTACAAACAAGGAAAGCCAGGGAATTCATTGATATTAGGGAAAACAGGGAAATGCCGGGGAATTTAATCAAAATAAGGAAAAGTCAGGGAATTTAAATGTTTGATTAATTCTGCACCTAAACATTTAAACATAAGTGAGTGTGTTTTTCAATGTGTTTTTTTTAGCACTGCATCTTACTACCCAATTGGACTATATGCCTAAGTACTAATTACGCTAATGGATTAGGAATTGGGAAGGTTGAATTTAGATTGAGTGAACCCACATTTGCGTGGAGGGAGAGTAGAAAACCGTTTAGTTAAAACCACCCCCAGTTCATCCGGGCAAGATTCGAACCTCAATCTCCTAGCCCTCGGCAGTCTAGCTCAACTCGACTAGCGCGTTAGCTAACTACGTCACCGCGGTGGGTTTTCGCATTTAACATGAGATGGTTGTATAGGGCTTATCTTCAAACAGGAACACAAATAATACCCGAATAAATAATTAACAATAACTTATAATAATGTTGATGTTTGGTCGCCTAGAATTTTTTGAAAATATGTGATCAGCAAGAAAAACTGAAAAAAGGTTAGGTCTTGAATTTTTTTAAATAGTGTCTAAAAAACCTGGAAAAGTCAGGGAAATTTGTAATAAAAGTTTAGTAGCCACCCTGAATAAGCATTGTAATTTCTCTATAAAAATAATTCTAAAGCAAAATATGAAAAAAAATATAAGGCTATATTTTTCACATCTCAAATTTGAAATTTTTTAATGTCTTCATATTTGAAAGGTAGAAATCTTACCTTGACTGATTAAACCTTGTAGCTCACAGGTTCTTAAACTGGGAGTCGTAAAAAAACGATTCTGGAGTTCGCAGAATATATTGACAAACGTATCAAAATATTTACTATAGAACTATTGAAATTAATACAATACAATCTTTCATTCAATATTAGTTTAGTTTATTGCAGAAATAAACATCGCCTGGTATAATTCACTAAGATAATGTTGTCCATTGATTATCTGCATCTATAAAGTGTGTAAATTATATTTTAAAAATATTAAATATAACAGCATGTATGCATTTTTTTTTCTTTCTCAATTGATATGTTAATTATTTCTTGTATGATCCGAAACGTTTTCACTGCATTTCACTACCTGTTCAGATTATACGCATATACAATTACTCTACTGGGGCAGGGATGAGGAAGGAAGCATCATTTTATAGGTATGTAGTCTACCTGCATTTGTACGGAAGGAGAGTGGAAAACCACCTTCAGTAGAGTCAACCAGGATTTAAACACGAATCGCTCGGTCTTCAGTGGGCCATTCTAACACGAGAATGACACCTTTGACTATTTGGCCACTGAAGCGGGTGATCCGAAACTGTTCAAAAACTGACAGTCGAGTATAAAAAACACAACTTAATTTAACTATTACTGCCCAGAGTTGCTAATAATCTCGTCTTAAGAAAAATGGTCATAGACAAAAATAGTTTTAAGAACCCGGGGCTACTGGCCATAGCGTAATTCGTCAGGGTAAGCAAAGTGTACATGCTATTTAAACACAATATGGGGCCAATAAAACCTTTGAAGATTCACCAACAAATGAGAGATACAGGGGAAAAGGGGGGTCGGGGGTGAAATTACACACATTTTACAGGACGACAGCACTGTTATGATAATCCAAGCAAACACTGTGCGCCGGCATTGGTGGCTGGGTGGACAAACGCCAAGCTCATCTAGTCTGGTTTGCCATAGAAGAGGAGGTCAAAGCTTGAATCCTGATTGGGGTATAATACGGGAGGTCTTACCTAAATGTTTCCCACTCTCCCTCCATGCGAATTCGGGTACATTTCCTATTAATTCAACTATCTCATCCTTAACCATTGGTGTAAATATGGGAATAACCCGAACGATAAGCGAGGCTCGAAATTTGTACACAGTTAAGAAGTGTTCACATTAAGTCTAACTTTCTTCTACCTCTTTTTCTCACCAGACTATGTTGCTATTTGTGTCTATGCATATTGTGTTCCATTCATATTTTTTTTATGGTATAAAGAAACAACTTATTGTAAATATATTTTATGTATAAATGAAAATCACTGTAGTTTGATTTTTTTTTTATGAATTAAAATACTCAAAAGGTAAATTCATTGTTTTAGTTGTTCCTTTTTTCATTGCTAGGTTTAAGCATTAAAACATTTATCTTAAGCCAGATTCACACTTGTATCATATACTCATATTATATTCTCGTTGTGACCTGGCGGTCTAGGGGTAAGGTGTCAGACCTCTATGCTAGCGGCCGGGGTTC
>CABEEJ010004721.1:28219-59844 GCA_901482245.1 Timema douglasi | reverse complement strand
TCCAGTAGTTTCGGAGCCTATTCATTACAAACAAACAAACAAACAAAAAATCAAATCTTTCCTCTTTATAATATTATTAGTATGATTAAGTTTTAATATTGACTCCATCTAATAAACCTAATATTCTGTTTTATATTTTCACATACAAATTATATATAATTAAATATAACATCCTCTTTGATTAAATGGGATTGTTTATTTGTTTCTTCCAAGCATTTGTGACTTGCAAGCAAAGCAAAACACAATTTTAGAAGTGACTATTTTTCTCCAGCAAAAGTTTAAATATATCATCAATTATTATTAAAATTGCTGCTCATGAGATTAAACTAATAATAAAGCGTAATTATATATTTTTTGAACATTAACCTTAACTGTGTATTGACTAGTTTAATTTAGAATTATGATAAATATACTAACTATAATGCTGAAGATTAAAACTACTTAAGAACAAGCGTAAATAAATTGTCAAAAAGTTCTAATCAGTGATATAATTTACCTTGTGTAAGGAGATTTGGGAAGGGACTTATAAAGTCATCAACCATAATTTAAATTCCAGTGTTAATAAGATAAAAATATATAGCCTATTGTAACACTAAAATAATCTGAATTTATGTTTTCAAATATGTGTTTCCTCTTAAATATCAGATACATTTCGACAATAGTATTAAGTTTGACCAAAAAAATATTTTGACAAAACGAACTGTGTGGGCGCAAAGGAGGTGGGCTTAGATATCATAACTTGCAGCTCTAATACCTATGTATCTAGTGGATTGCATAGTCAAGAAATTCAAGCAATTTTAATCATCCAAGTGATAGTGGCTTGTGTTTCAAACCAAAAGTGTACTACTAATTAATTTTGGCTTTTAAACACTTGACATAATTTTAATACTTTTCAGCTTCTGCTATAATATTATTAATTATAATACAATAACTTATATCTCAAATTATAAACGTTATATTATTACATATTACCTATATTAGTAAAACGCTATTATATAAATATATATATATAGTGTGTGTGTGTATGTGTATGTGTATGTGTGTATGTGTATGTATGTGTGTGTGTGTGTGTGTCCAGAGTAATTTTAGTGCTTCCAAATTAATGATTGATTAAATAGAAAATATATTATATTTAATAATTATGGTTTAGCCGCATCTAAATATCATACTATTTTAATTTAAAAATGACACATGGTCACCGTAATCGAACCCGAGACCTTTGGCTGAATATGCCAATGCTTTTGCCACTGAGCTATACAGGAATACTCACATGCCTAGGGTCATTCTTAACTCATATTTTAAGGCAAAGTCTGTGATATACGTGTGAAAATCGTCAGCTGTACATGTGATCAATTAAGATCACGAGCTATCAGATAATGCAGCCATCTTCGACTCGGAAGGGTTTTATGCTGTCAAAAGTACAATGGTAACTGTATGAATTGGCATATTAAGATGGATTATCCATCATAATATGCCGAAGACGGTGAGTTTGGGGTTCAATCCCGGATGGGTTTACTAAAGGTGTTTTACCCTCAAAAGTGTATTTTCTGATATACCGGAGTTTTACCTAGTATCATGCAGGAATGTTGTGAATACGCATGGCCATCAGACATGATGCCATTCCCCTGGCTCATTGCTGCCGTATATTTACATTGCATATTTCGTGCGTGTTCTATCACGTGTCTGATAGTTCTATCACGTTACTTGGTTTGTTGTAGTTGTTATTCACGTGCGGTCACTAACATACATAAAAAAAATACGAATTGAAGGAAGGAACTAAAGGAAGAAAAGTATTTTTTCAACAAAAATGTAAGTAAAATTTCCGAAAAACTGTCGGTCAACAAAGTATAGGTGAATTATATATTGTAATAAAACAAAATAATACAGAAATAATGTAGAAGTAATTAATCAGTAATTTTGTATAAGAGTAAAATATAAAATAATTCGTTACAATACTTTTTTATTATTTTTTCTAATTATAAGCTATGTTTTTGCATCATTTTATCATTATTTTAATTTTCTTTTGATTTTTTTTTAATCTACAAAATTACTAGCTTATACTATTCAAATAAGTATCTAATAAATTTGCTTCAATAATAATATTATATATTAAAGTATGTGATTTTTATTATTATATAGAACATTAGAGGATGTTGAAAAATTGCAACGGCGCTAGTCATGTTATTTTTTAGTGCCAGCCTCCGAAGGTTTTAAAGTACTACTGGTATCACAAATAAAATATTCACGTAGGTATATTAAATTTGAAATGTAGAATTATTACGTAGTGTTTAGTTGTCATAATTATATTATTTGAAGCTTTTAACTTTTAATATCAATCCAACTTTAAAAGTAATATAAATCTAGTTTAAATAATGTATAGTAATTTTATATTTGTAAATTGAGACTTGTCATATCTTATCAAAAATAAAAATATAATAGTTATATTATATATTTATATAAGTAATTTATTGGTGTATAAATATATGATTTATATTTTGTTTTTCACAAACTATTTCCATTATAAAGAGAGTGTACTGCCTCCATTATAAAGAGAGTGTACTGCCTCCTATAATTATACCGCCTTTATTATCTCTTTTAGAGTGATCATTTGTCAATATTATTGATTAAGGTAATATAATAATCCATTTAAAAGAGCTGGCTTATGATTACATTAGAGAAGTTTAAATTACATTTTTAACTTATATATAAGTAGTCTACTAATGGGGCCCTATAAGAGACAAATCTCATTATTTCACATTGTATGCACATATAATATTTGTCTTTATACTTATACCCCCATTTATAAGTAGGCCTATGACATAAAACTAGTCTTGTTTACCAGTGATGAGAGGTCTGGGTTTGAGTCCTCGAAACATGTATTGATGTGTATTTTTTAGAAGTATTTGCTTTCTTTATCCACGCCAATATGGATACATTTTTTATAAATTATCCATTCACATTCCTTACTCCTTAAGAGTAAGATTGCAAATAGATAGAATGAGTAATTAGATTATGTGCGCAGTTATTTTCATAACTTAGTTTTTACATGTATTGTTGTATTCACAATCTTTTTTTTAACCTGTTTAGGTTTTACACATATGATAATGATTCTTATGAGTTTGGAATTATGGACGTAATTTAGAAGTAATCTACCCATATTTTCATGGAAAGATTGTGGGAAATTATTTAGGAAATACATTCTCAGTATACTCAACCAGGATTCAAACATCAAGCCAGTCTAACATGAGAGCTACGCCTTAGACAACTCTTCCTATAAAACGTATATATTCACTTTAAGAATAAATCATTGGAGCAAAAAAATTTTGTTCTTCAAATCTTATCTACGTTATTTTATGTAAAAACCATATAATTTGTTTACTTCAAATCATGATTGATGTAAATCTTTTAAAAAATCATAGACTTAATTTAGGACTATATATTCTTTGAACAAAAGGTTTGATTCAAAAAAGTGGTGTCTAATACGATAACAGTAACCCTTAAGTTTCCATAACTAACTCGGACGGAACCTTTTCTCAAGCACCTCTTTATGTGGCGGGGTCAGCTCTTGAGGCCCGCTTAAGACCCCTCCCTACTCCCTTCCCCTTTCCACTCTTCTATCAGATATCGCAAGTTTCTTGGACTGCAGATACTTCAATGGACCACCTCAGAATTCCAACAAAATAAGCCCAAACAACTGGACATCCTCTTCAGTATGTAGTATTACAGTGGAGCGTTAAAGCTTAGTACCGAGTGATATCTTTAATTTTTCTAAATTACAAAAATATCCAAAACCATTAAAAAAAATTCTTAAACATCTCATAAAATCCATTGATATTTTACCCTACTTTTTAAATTATTCATCTCACACCCTATGATTTAAATCAATATATGTTAAGAGTTGAAGTTTGAAAATTACATATATATGACATTTCATGCTCTTAAAGTTACCACGATAAACCTTCCTTGATTTATTAAGAAGAGGATGTGGTTTATTTTTTAAATTATATCAAATTATTTGATAGGAGAATAGTTATTATTATTATTATTATTATTATTATTATTAGCACTCGCGTCTTACTACCCGTTCGGGTTATACGCACTTACGCTAATGTGTAATGGTAGGGTGATTGTGAGATGAAATGGAGGAACTACAGCTCAACGTGGAATCCGAACCACGGTGGAGGCCTGGCATTCTTTACATTCACAAGATGTCTTGTCAGAGGTGAAGGAAGGGTTTGGCAATCAGATAAATCTGTGCCGGGACTGAGGATTGAACCTCGGCCGCCAGTACAGAAGTCTGATACCTTATCCCCAGACCGCCAGGTCACCTTTAGGAGAATAGTTGAATTTATTGATAAGCCCACTTTATGGTCAGTATTAGCCTCAAAATACGTACCATTCTATCAATTCATTAGCTTTTTGTGACAATTAAATTAAATACTTGATCGTATATTATTTATTAATAGGCTGGGATGGTGATAATTTCTACAGCTATAGCTTTAATTTTTAGCACATTGTCCTATTCAGGTTAGGGGTATTTGTTTATGTGCAGTACTTACTATGATATGTTAGGGATGAAGAAGTTTGAGTTTAGATGAAGTGTAACATCATTTACTTGGAGGGAAAGTGTAAACAGTTAGGGAAAGCCACCCTCAACACACCCAACCGGGATTAACCCCCATCTCCTTATAATCGCACTATCGGCGGCCAGTCTATTACGAGAGTGACGCCTTAAAACATGCGGCCACCGAAACTAGTTGCTATAGGCTAAATATCAGGAATTTTAGTCAATGTTGACTGATATAAGACAATGATCTATTCATTAAAAGGATTTTCAAGGCGTGGATAGGGTATATATATATATATATATATATATATATATATATTGTAAACAAATAATTATATACTACACAATTATTTATATATTATTTCATTTATTCTAAACAGAATATTTTTATTTAGTGAAAAATAACAATGCTAGGCCATCCTGTGCCGTTTATTTTTAATCCCAGCAATTAAAGGCTTATAGATATCTTCTCTTATGTTACCTTGATAAAACCTTACCTCTTGGGACGTGTAACTGAATATTCAGAGAAGACAAACTCTGAGAATACTAAAACAGTTGGTAATAATGAAATAAAATAAAGTGACTAACAAAGTGTTAAAGCTTCCTGTGTTGCTTTTTTAAAACTGCTTACGCACTTGGTTTTGAGTGTTATGACAGTTCGCTTGGAAATGTTCGTGCCCATTAAAAAAAAATTGGATGGGATTGTAGGAAGTGACATTATTTGTTAGAAACTAAATTAGTCCTAGTTAGGCGTGAAATTTAATTCGTATGTTAAAATTGTTTTCGTCAGAATTTTAAAATACTTGTAGTATTTTGATACCATTTTTAAAGAAATATACATTAATTTAATCGATATTATTTAATATTTAACTCGACTATTTTAGGGTGACCTGGTGGTCTAGGGGTCAGTCTTCTGTGCTGTTAGTTCAGGTTTCAATCCTTGGTCTTGGCACAGAATTATCTGATTTCCAAACTCTTACGTGTATTAATAACAACATGTGAATGTATGGAATACCAGGCTTCCACTGTGGTTCGGATCACACGTTAAACTGTAGGGCCTCCATTTAATCTGCTACCTGTTCAATCTAAGGGCATATATTTCCTACTAATTACGCTAATATTTTATAGATTATGGTGTATTTTAGTATAAGTGTATCTGCATTTGTGTGGAGGACTAGTGTAAAATCATTTATGAAAAACCATCCACAGTTCAGCCGACCGGGGTTTGAACCCTGTTATTACCATAATTGGTAGTCCATTCCATAACGAGATTTACCCCTATGACAGACCATGCGGCCACTGAGGCAAGTCGCTGTGCATTTTATACACACAAAATTACAAGTTTATAACTAATATATCAACTTTTTTTTTGTCCTCGTGATACGAAACAAATTGTAAACCAATTTAGACTAACCTAGAAGAAAGGGAAAGGGGCACGGAAAAATCCATCAGTATCGTCTTTTCTGTATCGCCGGTGACGGGATAGGTTTTGGATTTGAGTCTCTAAGATTTTTTTTTTTCTTAAATTGTGTTTCACTTATGTAATCTTCCTCTTAATTTGGCCTCGCTTATCCTTATCCAATTTACATACATATGTGGTTGACCTGGATGTTAAGTAAGAAGCGTTGCGCAAACATTTATTATGAACTAAATTGAGGTAATTTCATACAATTCGTTTCTTTCCTTTGCAGAATACATGTGTTTCAATCTTTTATCCACATTTTATTATTTCCAACAGAATATTACCACATGGGCATAAAGACGATTATTAAAATAGCATTAGCATGTTGCAATATGTTTTCACAATCTCTTCGAGACACCGGGAGTTAAAAACCTTTATGGACAAACAAATATGTATTTGAGTGTCTGCATTATAGCTGCACGGATAATGGGTCTAGGTTATACCCAAGAATCCATGTTTTCATTCAAATAGTGGCATTCAAGTTGAATACCAATAATTACTTTTATCGCACTTTCGTTATTTAACTAAGAATTTAGTAGCAGGGAATTAAAGGAATATATCCATACCATTGGTAAGAAAAGAATGAAAGTAAAGGTTTCAGCATGAATCTAGTTATTTAATTTTTACGATGATTTAATGGCGTACTTAGTTTATGTTTGAATAACTGGCACTCAGGGGCTGTGATTACCAATACGTACACGTTGTCAAATAAATATTGGTAGAAAGGTAACTGGTTATTTCAGGTTTAAGTGCAGATCAAATTCTAAATGTGTGTTCTTTGCGATAGCAGCCGCCATCTTTTGTTTGCTAGGTAACCAGTCATGCGTGAGTGACACTCTATTTGCCTACCTACAAAAAATAACAGGGGATTCTCAAGTTTCGCTTTAAGAAGTTTTGAGTTGCCTGAAATTTAAAATATATTATAAAATAAAATGTATTAAAATAGTTTAAAAAAAGAAAATAAAGTTTTTAATATACTCGTTGGATTAAAACAAATAGTTTCTCAAACTGATTTCAAAATCACTATCATAGAAAATGTACATGTTTCATTAGAATACACAAAGTATGGTGCACCTTATTCATACGTTGTAATGCAAACATTTTTAAACAATTTTAGTTTTTTTATGTTATATTGTATATATATATATATATATAAATTTGGTCAACATACATTTTACAAAATCCCGTTATTAAGAATGTATGTATGAATTAAAAATTAATTTTCACAAGAAAAATAGTAATAATAAATATATATATATATATATATATATATATATATATATATATGAAGAGTAGGAGCTAGGATTAATTTAAGAACCAGGGTTTATTTTTAAACAATGTAATTAATTTATAAAAATAACATGAATTTCAGTAGCATTCCTAAGTTGACTAAAATAATGCATATGCAAGCTACTTATAATCCACACCTTATAGATCAGGCGCTAGCTTACATTTCAAGTATGAGAAAATTTGACTTCTGATCCATGTTCTGGGGACCCAGTTGATTATGAAAAGTGATGTTGTCAATTCCGGGAGTGGTCAACAACCCATGGGAGAGGGGGTGAAAAGCACACTCGGGGTGTAATTTTGTTTCCACCATAACTTCCGACTCGTTTATCGTATCAAGATAAATAATAATATTTAGCACCGCGTCTTACTACCCGTTCGGGTAATACGCTTTTTAAGTACAAATTACTCTAATGGATTAGGAATTGAGAAGTTAAATTAGAGGAAATGAACCCGCATTTGCGTGGAGGGAGAGTGGAAAACAATTTAGGAAAAACCACCCCCATTTCACCCGACCGAGATTCGAACCTCGATCTCCCCGTCCTCAGCGGTTGAGCTCAACATATTAAGATAAAACAAATCGAATTGTGTTCCTATTGGGCAGAGTTATATTATCTTATAGCATTTATAAAGAGCTTTACATTGTGAAATAAAACACGAGACCAATAGAGCAAACGTAGCACACATCAATATTTTAATATATTGAGTGTTTACATTATAAAAATCACCAATCTAAACATTCAACGACTTAAAATAGGTCACGTGAATAGATAATCTGTATTTTTTATCTCTTTACAAAGAATAATATGATAATCCATAAGCAATCTCACTAGATATAAAATCAGAGAGAATTTAGTAGACCTATTTCAAGGCATGCCTCTAACTGATTCGAAAATAAATAAAAATCATCTCAAAATGTGTTTTTAGATATAATCCTATGATTATGTTTTGAGCATTTTCTATAAATGAAGATTCTCGTCATGTTAGATAGAAATTAATTCTGAGAACGATACAAGCCGATTACTAGAAATTAGTTAGTTGGAGGTCAGAGAGATATTTAAATGTTGAATTTGAGATTTAAATTTACAATTAATTTTTGTTTGCACTATGTCTTAATACCCTTTCAGGCTATATGCATACATACTAATTATGCTAATGTTTTTGGCATGAAGAAGATTAAATTTGGAGAAAGTGTACTCGGATTTTTGAAGGAAGAAAAGAAAAAAAACACACAGTAAGTACACCCAGCTAAGGTTAGAACCCCGATCCCCCCGTTGTCAATAATAACTTTCCCTCGTGCAATTGTAGGTACTATACAAAGTACATTTAATAAAATGTATACGTTACCCATATCTATCTTGTTAGTCTGCTTAAATTATTTTATTCAAAACAAGGTGCAAACAATTATTTTAATTGAATCCAACCACATATTAAAAATACAGTTAGTAAACAAAGCAAATCTCACAAATTAAAAATCTCAATAAGGAATATAAAACCAGAAAATAATTAGCAATATTATATTTCTAACAAGAAAGTGTATATGAAAATAAAATGATACCCTATTAACTAGACATCATAGAGTTATTTATCCCTTGAGTCCTTTAAATGATATTCACGAGATTAGATAGTTCTCTTCAATTTGTGCAGTTGTGTATCCACTCATTCAACATCATATGTTAGGGTGACCCGTCTCCATTACCACTATTAAATCGCCAATTGAGGGAGTAGTAAGTGAAACCCCTAATGCTCTGTTCTTGCATAAAGGGCCTCGTTAGGTGCACAATGTGACACCGGCAGCAATGACATCTGCACCCTACAAGTGTTAATGCTCCAGTGTGTGTGATTCTGCTACAACATCCGGCCGAGTCTATTGTTGGAGGTCCGGATGTCAAGAGGTAGAAGGGAAGCATAAGAGGTCGCTTCAATGTGTTTATTATCATAACTGTTTGAGAGGATTGTCGCGTAGTGTCTATTCAACCTCACTTGGAATTAAGGATGAGCGAAAGAAGGATTTGCTGATATCGATGATCACAGTGACCATGATTTTAAAATACCGGTGATTTATACCAGTAATTATTCACTGTGATTGAGAGAGTATGTGTTAATGAAACAAATAGCCGAAACTATTGTTAATGCATTTTAGTGGGGATATTCCCTCTTAGATATCATATTCTGAGAATTGAAAAATGACACCTGGACACGGGAATCGAACCCGGGACCTTCGGCTTAGTACGCCAATGCTCTTACCACTGAGCTATCCAGGATTCGTCCCGTGCCCATGGTCATTCTTCACTCATAGTTTAAGGCAGAGTCTAAGATGGACGTGCGAAAGTCGTCAGCTTATAAACATGTGATTATATAAGATCACCGGAACAATATTTTGTCGAGGTCACAGTTTGTTACAGCATAGATATTTTATGCCAGACATTGCTCTAGTTCTTATCATAGTTGAAAATTGATACTATTTATTTCACTCGTATATTTATTAAGTTACATAATATTTATAAGTTTTAAATACTAAGAATAAGTTTTTATTTGATTTATGCGTGTGTGTTTTGTTTAGTAAAATAAATTAGTGTAAAAACCTATGTCATGTTTATGCAAATACATTCTGTTAAGGGAGATAAGGAAGCTGCCATACAAAGTGATTAAGTAGCAGTTCTTTAACAAATAATATTTATTAAAATATGAAAGCAAAGGACATGAGACCGCTACTAGCTGTAATCTATCTGTGAATCACCAAATCGCCAACTGATATGTTATCAGTCTCAGTTACTGCTGTCGATACCAGGATTGCTGTCACCATATAATGAGCGTAATAAAATACGCCAATCACCGATAATTTTGAGTTCTAGTCACTGGGAGTGACAGGGACAAGAAAGTATCGGTGAAAAATATCAGTCAGTGGTTTACCTCCCATCTCTACTTGGAATAGTTAAGGTGGAGATGTAGGTGACTCGAGTTTAGGGAAGTTTTTTTTGCAGTTTTTATAGAACATTTTGTTGTTTTTTTGGGTTTTTTTTAATGTGAATGTGAGGAATGCCAGGTCTTCACCGTGGTTCGGATTCCACGTTAAACTGTAGGTCCTTCATTTCATCTCACAATCACCCTACCATTACACATTAGCGTAAGTGCGTATAACCCGAACGGGTAGTAAGACGCGGTGCTAATAATAATTTTGCAAAAAAAAAATTTCCAACAGTAAAATTAAGTTAAATTTTATTCATATGGATAAAAAAACAATTCTTAAATATCTGCTATGAGCATATTATAATTTGATGAGAAAATTTTTTAAGTTAATAGGAAAATTCATAAAAAACATAATTAGTTGTAGTAAGGAACAATATATATTCTAATTGATAAAAATAGAAATCAATTGACATAGCAAAAATAACACAAAAAATTAAATTATTGATATAAATTATAAAAATAATATAATTAAGTTTACTTCTCATAAAGAGTATATGGACTTTTTAGCAAAATTGTTAATAAACAAGAATTAAGTAAAATCATTGATTGTGATAGGGAATAGGAATAGGAAGAGCCATTATTACATATTAGGATTCCCTTGACCTATATTCAAGGACTGTTGTGTATTGAGGTCTTCATGTGAAAAAACATTATACTCATGTGTGTTTACAGGAGAATTGAATTATTTTACAGAAAAATAATGTATATAAAAACTGCAAAACCAATTAGCTTTACTCGCGCCCCTTATACACTTCCACCTTAAGGGGTAGGTAGAGATGAAAAGTTATCTCAAGAGAAAGCGGGTCTCCACTAGCTTGGCTTGGGGATGTGACTACAGCATATCCTCAGAGCCAGTAGCCTGAATAGTTCATATTTTCATAGGGGTGCCAACGTATAAAACTGTAAGAACCAAGTTAAAATCCTTGTCACCGTACAGTTATTTTTTTCAATTAATTTAATTCCTACCAGCATTGATGGGATGTATACTGAGTATTTGACTCATATATTCTGCCGGTAAATGAGAGTTTAGAGTTGTACTGAGGCTGGTCTTTCTTAAATGGTTTTCCACTATCTTTGCGTAGATTTGATTACACTTTCTCTAAACACTAACTTTCTCGTTAATAGCCAACTATAATGCGTAAATTCTGTAGGTTGGTAAAACACAAAGCAAAAAAATAAATATATTTAAAAGAGAAATAGCTCTTCTTGTCTTCCTAAACAGATAAACTCTTTAAGGGTGCGTTTCTTCAACATTAATGCATGTTAATGCTATATATTTAAACATGCGTCATGTGTACGTGTATTTTAAATGTCTACATCTCACTACCGAGTGTCCACATAAAAAATTTGACTACTAGGTAAACACACTTTTATAATTAATTATACATATTTTTTTTCTATACAACGTAAAAAAACGGAACAAATATCTAGGCATTCAGTCATACCTCAACAGACAGAACATTCCTGTGATTAGTAACGACATACAGTACCTACCAGATCGTATTACATTCCTGTACGTCATCACGTGTTTGTTAACGTCCAACGTAAAGCTTGTTAGCGTGAGGCGTCCCCCTGGCTGTAAAAGGTGGTGGGTTCCAATCAGCAGGCCGGACCCCATGATACAGGTGTTCGTGTACCCCCATGATATCATCAGTCATGTCAAACGACCCTCGTCAAGTCAGGTAGCGTAAGGTTCCGGAATGATTGACGCAGGAAAAGAAAGAAGGGAGTATAAAGGTGAGGCTAAGGATATAAAGTAAGGATAGTAAGGGAAGTTTAATATAAATTCCGTTGTTTATGAGAGTATTGTAATATTAGGTTAATGATGCAAGGTTTGGAAAGGGGGATAGGCTTATGACTAAAAATAAACTTAAAAAAGGAGGAGATTAGGAAAAGTATCGAATAAGATTTTTAAAAAATAGGATAAGTTAAAAAAAGTTGGATCAGAAGGTAAGTTTAGTAAAAATAACTAACACTTAGATAAGAAAGAAAGATTATAATTAATAGTAAATGGTAGGATGAGAAGGAATATTACAAAGAGGATGATTGGCTAAAAAAGAAACATGGTTAGGATGAAAAGAAAATGTTACAATGGGGAGAGAATGTTAGTATGTGAAGGTAAATCTAGGGCGAGAATGGAGTATTAAAGTTTGAAGTGACTTTAAGGATAAAAAAGAAAGGTTAATATAAGGATATATGGTTATTATTAAAAGTAAAGGCTTGAATGATGAGAGAAGTTTAGGATTATAAATTAAGGATAGAATTATGATGGAATTCTGGTATTAAGAGAAGGCTTATGTTAAAAAATATATTTGGAATGAAATGTATTCGAATTAGGTGGGAAGGATGGAAATGATAAGAAAGATCAGGATGATGAGGTGAGTTTTGGATGATGGGCAAAATAGAGAATGAGTGAGGTATAGGTAAGAAAAGGATGTGTAGGAAAAGATATTAAGAAAGGGGAAGTAAAGGATGCTGAAAGAAGATCACGATGAAGAGGTAAAGTTAGTATGTATGAATAGGTAATTCTTTGATTAGGAGATAAGTTTGGGATTATAAAGAATTATTAGGAATAGGAATAAGAAGGCTTGTATCAAGAAAAATCTTAGAATAAGGAGGCTATGTTAATACTTGGAGGTAGTGACAAGATCAGGAGGAAATAATATAATGGAGAGGGAAGATTAAGGCGAGGAGAAAAGCTAAAGATGAAGTGGGAAGGCAATACAAACATATACTCATGAAAGAAAATATATATTAAGTGTTTGGTTAGAAAAAATGTTTGTTTCCTATTGTTCCGTGCTTCACATCTTATTACCGGTTTGGCCATTCAACTATTTACACTGATGTAATATAGATGAGGGTAATAGAATATTAGAATAAGTCGACAAACATGTAGTAGGAATAGAAAGTAGGGAATTAATTGAGAAAAGCTACCTTCATCCAAAACCGCAGTCAAACGTAATATTATTTCTAGGATAATCTAGCTCTTCATGCTTTTGTAAACATTACACATAAAACTGTTTATAAATTAATGCTGAAATAATTGTATGAATGAAAGAATGAAAAATAATGAATGGTGGTAGTTTAGCAATTATATTTAAAATTTACACAATCATTTTTATATTTACTTTTGTTATATAATTGTTAGTTTAATTGGTTAAGTGTAAGACAAGGCAAACTGGCCTTTACTTTGCCAAAATGTTTTAAAAAAAAAGGAGAATAAATATGTACCTTAGTATACCAGGCTGAAATTGGGTTCATAATTTTCCCAATTACAAAAAAATATACAAGAAGAAAATGACGCTTTGGTCTAGATTTCAATTGATGAGTCTAGTTTTTTTTAAATCTCAACGGTCTTTAAATGGCTGTCCTTAATTACAATGTTTTGGAAAAAAAATATTCCGTTACGAAATAATATAGACAAAATAAAATACACTATTCACACCTACGTTTGTTATTTAAATTAAATTATTGGTGATAAATCTCGCACTAGAAATATTTCAAATAAAAAAATAGTGTTTACATAACCAAGTTTTCGTTAAACCTTCTATTTATAAAAACAGAATGTTAGTCTCAAATCTTTAAAGATTTAGACATATTCTTATTTGATTTTGTATACATCAATTTTATTTACCAAAGAAACAATAAAACGCCCACTTTAAATTAAAAGAAAATTGTAAATGAATTAATTGAAAAGATCATAACATAAAACAAAAGAATGTGGATGGCAAAAAAAGTATAGCACACATACAAATAATAAAGAAGCACAAATTGTATAAATTATAATGAATGAAAAAAGTGAGTTTTTGACATTGGGGTGAAGGGGTCGAGTTTCTCTTGGTGTTCAGACCCATCCCATTCAACAAGAGGTTCAGTGTGCTGGTGACACGAGATGCTTGTTACGTAGCACTCTTCTCAACTGCCCTCCCCCCTCTTAGACCCATTCAACCCTTCCAGACAGGCGTCAAAAGCACCGCGGGGTGGATAGCGTCGCCAGCTTGAAGGGTGAGGGGGTTACGCCCACCCTGTCGCCTCTTCTCATCCCTCAACTAACACACCCTCCGAAACCAGCGAACACAGCCTTCCTACATCGACGTCAGTCGTCGTATGATCAAACAGGCACCACGATGCTTGTTCTACCCGCCCCGCCCCCCTCCATCGAACAGTTCTTCCTACTCCCCTTTCAACCATCCCTTAATCCTTCCATGTCAAGTAAGGGATGATCATGAGGTGTAAGAGAACTCACGCCTTCCCTTCAAAAAAGATCGATCGTGATAAGATTTGTGTCCGGATGGTGAAATGGACATGATCACAAACAAGACCTACAAAACTACGGCTCTTTGTGACGTACATGGTAAACGGATGATTACCAGTCGTTAGCTAATGGGTCGTTAAACCTCTTGAGTGTGGGCCGGTTGGAAATCTTTGAAGGTTCCTCCAAATTTGACTCCTATTTTGAAGTTTCAATAGTTCTTTAAGCAAGTAGTTTACTCAAAGTATTTTAAACGGTGTCATAGTACGTTGGTACACGTTCGTTTATATGGTTATTAAAAAGGTTGTGACGATAGTAGTTATTTGTTTATAATTAAATATGAAACAAATAACTATGTCTGCAATAAATAAATGGCAAGTTGAAAATTATTATATAAATAAATTAACACAATCCTTAATCAATTAAAAATATTAATTGCAAATTTAAGTAATATAAATTATTTTATTTACAATATATGCTCTTACTTAATTAACGCAGTTTATTTGGACTATTTTAAGATAATACAGTATTTGGAACATATTTAACTAGCATTTTCCCTTGGAATATATTGAAGAACGTCTTAGAGCCCATACAGACTAAACGAACATTTAGTTACGCCCGTGGAATATCTGCGAAGAAGGCCGAGTTAGAAGTAAACATACCCGCATTTAACTATAGGGAGAAAAATAAATAATTTAAAAGTAACATTCCTTAATCTACACAGCTATAATTTAGCTCCATTCTTCCCTTATAAACAAACCAGAATATTATAGTTTGACGTTTAGTGCGTTATTAACTCATAATAATATTTATTTAGGAAGTGATAGTAAAAATACATGTGAGACATTTACAATTTATTTTAATTGTATTAATTTAAATTAGTAAAACTATTATACCTGGAAAATGGAATCGAACCCGAGATCCTCTGCTCACATCAATACTTTCCCACTGAGCTATCCAGGATTTTTCCCGTGCTTAGGATCATTCTTCACTCGTAGTTAAATACAGAGTCTGTTATGGACGTGTGAAATTGATCGACTACAATGAGCTATCATTGAATCCACAGCCAACTTCGACTCGGGAGGGCTGTTATACTGCCAAATATACAATATAATATTGTAATTAATTTGAATTTAAATTAATATCTACATACAAGCTATAAATCATCGTAATTAAAGAAATGTCTGTATGGAGGAAACAAATCAATTAATTTAAATTTAACACTTTAGATATTATTCTTTAGTTGTTTTTAAATAAAGGGTGTTACTAAGATAAAAGACTAGGATTTTAAAGTAAAGTATTTAGAATTTATTGTAATAAAAATTAATTAAATATATTAAATACATTGACAATTTAATGAGTTTGAAAATATATTTAAATAAAAGGTTAAACATCTTAATATAGCTCATATTTAAAAATGTAAGTATTTAGTAAAAACAATCGATAATAATGCTGTGTTACCGTATTATTAACAATTATTTTAGTAAATATTTATATTTTTAATCATTAATTTTTTAAAGCTGTTTAGTCTTTCATTTATTTATTCAATATTTTTGAACTCACTATGAATCGTTACTGTATTTTATACCACTTAATTAACTTTTATTACTCTTTTATACTTATAAATTTAGAAAACTACTCTATTATTAATCCAATAATGTTGGAAATTAATAGGTATATTTTTTTAAATGATGAGAAATAGTCATTTGGAAAAACAATACACTATTGGGACACTTTAGACAAATAATTTGAAACAATAAGGAATGTCGAATACAATAGCATAAATTGTATAAATAATATATTATGTAAGTAAAATATGATAAAATTATAAGACAATACTGATATTGTATTTATAACATGTACTTTAATTTTAGTCTAAGGCCAAGGTAAAAAAAAATGAATTAATCATATAGTGTGAACTACAAGTTTTTGAAGAATTAGAAATATTTTAATTTAGTATATTTTGATTAAAAAACTTTGTATATATTAATGTATTATTTGAAAAAAATAATCCCAGGAGTTCAGTTTTTCTTTGAAGAACATATATTTTATGTTATTCTATGATGATTTAACCAAGTGACATTAAACTATCCAACGTTTACTATCAAAATTTTATCTAATTTTTTTAAACTTTGAAATTTAACACTGCATAATTGATTAAATTTATTTATTGACTTAGGTCAAATATTAATAATAATAATAATATTTAGCGCCACGTCATACTACTCGTTCGGGTTATACGCTTTAAGTACTAATTACTATAATAAATTAGGAATTGGGATGGTTGAATTAGATGAAGTAAACCCACATTTGTGTGGAGGGAGAGTGGAAAGCCATTTAATAAAAACCACTCCCAGTTCACCCAACCGAGATTCGAACCTCGATCTCTCCGTCCTCAGCAGTCGAGCTCAACACGACAAGCGCGTTAGCCAACCACACCACCGAGGCGGGTGAGGTGAAAGATTCAAGTACATATTATGATGCAATATCAATAATTTAATTTTTTTTTAATCATAGATATCTTAGTGGTAGGACATTGGCGTGATATATGTCCCAGGTTCGATTCTCTTATCCAGGTGTCATTATTTAACTAACTTAAATAAATTTAATCATGTTCTCCAAACGGGCGTACCCATGGTAACATTAATTTACACTTTGATCGTTAATATTCTATCAATGCGAGATTAATTAGATTACTTATTTGACACATAAAAATGATTCATTTCAATATCTCATATCAAATAAAAAATTTAAAAAATTATAAAGGAAGTGATTCCAAATTAATATTTTTGACAAATAACTTAAAATAAAGATAGAAAACACATGTAATACATTTTTGGGCTTCTGATATGTTAATGTGTTATGACTAAAACACGGGGTGAAAAAGAGATTGAAAGATTTCTGTAGTTCTTAGTCATAAACNTATATATATATATACAGTTTTTATATATATAAAAAATATAGCCCCACTCACTCAATGTGTAAATTTAAAACTAACCCTATCACGGAATAAAAATACATATCATTCAACATGACGCACTGACAACTCCGTTGATCCCTTTTTTTTTTCACCTTCACTTCTTTATCTCCGTTATTGGCTTCTATTTCCATTTCCCACTAGCCAAAAGGAATTGGAAATAAAGTTCTTGTATTTTTCAATAACAGCGGTGAATGAGGCTATTGCCAGTCCTCACACCCTTTAAAATTGAGAATACCGAAACTTCTTCACATGATGTATGGAGGGTAGAAGGTATATCAGGGGTAAGTATATTGGAAAACAACACGGGAGAAATATACTATGTACTGTACATCCTGCAGGAAAGATTTTTTAGACAAAAACATTTTTTTGTTTGTGAATGAATATATTCACTTGATCCCGATTCTAAAGGACATTCAAGTTGGTTAAATTATTCCATTTTAACATTTCTTTAATATTTGTATTAAGTGGAAAATATCACCGATATAAATATTTTATAATGATATTGCTAAAAACATTTAAGTATGTGGCTAAAATGAATGGTTTCGTTAAAAGGTATTTACGAACGTGTAAGTAAATTAAATGGATGTGTTGTTTATGGGTATAGCTATTGATTTCACAAATATGATTATATACATGGATGGGTGGTATGTTTTTTTATAAGTTACATACATACATATAAATGGAAGAGCTGCATGTACGTTTTACATAATTAAAGGATTCTCCCATGTAACTAGCTAGACATATTATTTAAATCAACAACTTTTTAAAGTGGAATCTCACCTGTCATGTCAGGGTTCGGAATCCACCTATCTAGATAACAGATAGCACTCACTAGACTCCTCTAACCCATCAAATGTGACTCTTTCGAGCGTAGCCACGCACGTAAAACGCAAGCAGCGGTTGATTTTGGGGTCGATGATCTCGTGTCCTCCATCGATCCCTTTCATCGTAGGGAAACAAGCCCCGTGGTGTAGTGGTCAGCGCACATGGCTACGAACCTAGAGGTCCCGGGTCCGATTCCCGGCTGGTACCTTTGGTATTTTTCCCTATAGGGGAGTAATATCAATGGTCAACCGAGTTTGATTAATTATGCTTAAGTTAGGTTAAGACTCACCCCGGTTCCACAACATCATAATAACTATCAACACATCATCTCATTTCAGGTACGACGTGTAGACAACATCTTATGGTGTACCCTGCGCAATGCTCTGTGCCAACAGAGAATCTAATAATCTACACATAGGGGCGACCAAACTTGGACGTGAAAGTCTCTTCCGGTCAAATATGCCATATGATTTTTAAAAATTTGGACAACTGGGAAAACCTTCTCGAATTTCTCAGCTACCATCGGAGGAAGGATTTGGCTCTGAGGAAGAGAAAGATGTCAGTCGTCTAGCCTTAGGAATCACCTTAAAATGTTTTTTAACTTGAGCTGTCCAGTGGAGACCTCGTGGAGATGGCTTGACCAGTTTTACCGGAAGGTACCAGCTACTAGCCACTTTGTGTATGGCATGTAGGTAGAGAGGGACGTTTTATGTAATGCAATAAATGGAAGAGTAGTAAATTACTATAATTGTATATATAAGATTAGTATGTATACATGGCTTATTATGGTTATTAGTACATTTAATCATTTAAATGAAAGAGTAATATGACTTTATCTGCTTATAAGTTAAATTAATTTTGTTTAAAATACCTTACATTGTGACTCTCAAGGCGAATTGTATTCACGAGCTCATTTAACATTTAGCGAAGAAATATAGTTTTAGAAATTGTGTTCAAAGACAGTACTCCCCCACTACCTCCCCCATTCCAATCCCATAACCCTGCCACACACAAATACACATACACACACACGATTCCTCCCCCCTTCCCCCCAGTCCATGACTCCCTTCGTAGCATGCCAGAGGGAAGTGAAGTGAATTACCCACAATGCAACGAGAGCCCATCCATGTATATATTAACACCAGCTCCAGCTGTTTCAACTCCGTTTTCAGAGATTACTGAACAGTGACGTGTCACATTACGTGGATGTCCAAAACGGGATTAGTCATGTTTCAGAAACTCAAATTAATGAACATCTAGAATTGAAGATCTTTCCATTGGATTTGATCATAATATAATCAACAAAAAATATATCATCACTTTTTATAAATGGAAACATTACATGGAATTACTATTTAACTTCAGCAACGGGTCTTATTATAGAAAACAATCAATATCTAATTTCATATATTTAATACTTTTTTTAAGGGAAAAAAAAATTTGTAGCTACACGTTTTTTTTCCTTATGACATCCATAAAACGTTTAGCTTAAAATACTTTTGAACAGCGAAAAAGTTTCAAGCGCGCAACCCAGTTTCCTGATTACATCGCCGGGAAAAGTTAAAGTGT
Source organism: Timema douglasi (assembly GCA_901482245.1). Taxonomy (NCBI): domain Eukaryota; kingdom Metazoa; phylum Arthropoda; class Insecta; order Phasmatodea; family Timematidae; genus Timema; species Timema douglasi. The sequence continues at coordinate 39,932 of CABEEJ010004721.1, read as the reverse complement.
TTAAAATAGCCGAGCGCAAAGGAAAGGCGTGTGATTTCCCTAGAGTTTTGTTAGTGAGAGCATAACTAACATACGCACCTATAAGAAGATTCGAAAATTCTCACACAACGAGATATTGGTTGAAATAGTTCTAGTGAAACCGAGTTGTATTCTCTATAGTATAAATAAGACGCATCCCCTGCGTGACACCAAAGTAATAATAATATTAGGTAGACAGAAAAAGAAATAAAATTAAAAGATCATATAAGAAATATCATGGTGTCTACTCAACTTGACCAATGAAATCCCCGACTTTTTCCCTGATTTCCCCTGATAATTTCCTAAAATTCCCCACTAAAAAGTATGTAACATCCTTCTAACTCCCCCCCTACACCGGTCGATTTTCTATTAATCTTTTTTTTTAATAATAATAAGTATTAAAATTTTAATATTTTTTTAAAATTTGTATCAAAATTGTTTACTAGGAATTAAAAATATATTACACAGCTACAAACAAAAACATAACATAATTTACTGATTTAATGATTATTGTATTTCATATTTTGAGTAAAATATCCTTTTCCCAGATTTTTATTGTGATTTACCAAATTCCCGGCTTTTTCCCGTTTTTTCCCGATAACTTCAAATTCCCGTTTTTCCTGATTTTCCCGGATATTAGACACCCTGAATATATAAATAGGTGATGAACCCAACGCCCTCCAACCACCACCCTAGCCTCTATTACCAATGTGCGAATAATTTCCCATCCCTAACTCCCTTCATATTTTTTGGAAAATTTAAATTAAATATTAAAGTGATTCGCTGAAAAAACGACGCCGAATGTCATAAAACAATAAACGTGAATGTTGTTAATCAACATATATTGAAGAATATATTATTAGTAAAATATAACATATTTATATGATTCAGATATTTAAACTTTGAAATAATTATTAGCTTATTTAGTTATGTTTTTGTAAACTAAAAAACAACAACTTTGCAATTTTGTTCGCCTAATGGAGGGACTGGCCCTGTATATATGTATGTTTGTTGGATTTTAAACAACCGTTCGTATTATAAGTATATTTACTAGTTACGATAATGTGTTCGGGACACATAAGGTTTAAAATAGAGGACGTGTACACGCATTTGCGTAAGGGAGGAATATAAAAACAATTAGGAATAATCACCCTCAATTTATCCGATCAGAATTTGAGCCCCGATCTCCCCGTCATCAGCAGTCTAATTTATTGTGAGAGTAACTCCTTAAACCATGTGGACACTAAATCAGGTATTTCTGTATTGATTGAAATAGAGATATACATTTAAAATAATTAAAAATGTTGGTGCACTGGCTTCACAATCTTGGGCTGTCACATGTCAGTAAATTTAGGTAGGGAGGATGAAGGTATAGTTGGATATAAATGTATCAACATTTGAGTAAAAGGAGAGTTTTAAAATATTTAGAAAAAAATATTCTCATTACACTTGACAGGGTTTTTAGTCGCGATCCCCTGGCTACCAGCAGATTAATGACGACTTAAACTGTGAAGCCACATGTCCGTGTTTGGGCTAAGTTGTAGGAAATATAGTTAAGATTTCAAAAGTTGATTAAATCGTCCTATCTTTATATTAAAATTATTTTTGTGATATCCTTACAACAACAAAATTTGAACGTACTGCTATTTTGGGGGACCTGTTAGATTTGTGCCCATTCTCATTTCGTTTAATCCTTTTTGGAGATTTGCTAGCCTAAATATAAGCGCGTTATGGTGGACAATCACTCTGTCAGTGATTATAGGTGGTATATATAAAACATGTTAACTAAATATACCAACACTTAAATTATACAATACCATTCCATTTTAAATGATATGGCTACTATCCTCATGGCGCTTATTATCAAAAGAACTCTAAATATGTGTTTAAACTTTTGGTAATTTTGACTTAATTTTGTCTTAATTTTCCAAAAGAAAAATGTATATTTTCCTATTATTTTATGTGTCAATCGATAGAAAATAGATTTCGTTGTTTTCGGTGTTTTCTATTAAATCCTTGAGATAAAAATATTAAAGACAAATTGGTAATTATCAAAATTGTATGAAATTAAAATATTTGATAAACCAGTAACTTGTAAAATCTCTGTAAATAAATATCAAACTTTTTGATATTTATGTGTTTAAGTACTAAAATTTATGTTTAAAAACATAATGTTAAAACAAATTTAAATAATAAATATAAATAAAATTTTCATTAATTTAGCCTACATAATTTCCTTTGTCACACTCGAATTGTGAATTGAAACATTCGCTAAGCGTCAGAGCGAATCTTTCCAAATTTCTTCAAATCGATCAGTACTACAAACTAAGGGATTTCACCTTGATTTGAGTTTATGTACAACATAAGAAAATTGTCACGTAATAAAATGCAATCCATACCTAAAGCCCTCCCTTGAAGGGCGATGAAATATGAAGAGTGACTCTCTCGTAATTTCATTTCGATAATGTCACCGGTATCGATCGATCTGAGAACATTAACTTATATGTATGAGAGGGAGAATAGGTTTCTGAAAAAAAATAAAACTACACTCAAGATTTGAGACGCAAGAAAAACAAGAATCTCAACGTGGGAATTGATCAAGAAAGAAAGAGGTTGGCTGGTAAAATTGGAGAAGCATAAATTGGAAGAAATCTTGGCTTTCCTCAAGTTCGTTCAGTTGATGTCATGCCCACAGAAATGAGAGGAAAAAGATGTTATGTCTTAAATATTGGATATAATTTGTTAACATCAAGAAGAAACCATTTTAGTAGTGATACAAAACTATATACATAAATAATAAACATAATAATAAAGTTTTGTGTGTATATTTATATTTATACACATACAAACACAGAACCAATATTAAATGAACAAAATAATAGTTACTTTTATACAGCCAGTTAGAAATATTAAAAAAAAAAAAATATCTGTGCTTTTAATTGATATGCAATACAACATATCACACGACTTAATAGCTATAATAAACCAATCAAAAATAAAATCCAACCTCTGAACAACTAAAAATATTGTACAATTCGACAGTAAAATATTCAGTATTAATAACCTGACATACATTAATCATAAGTTCTTCCTTAAGCTTATGAGTGATGTAAGACACTGGGAACCAGCCAAACCTGGATAGTTAAGTGTTCAAAAGTTGGTGCACTCACCCCAAAGTCTAAGGTTTGATTCCCGTATAACAGTGTATTATTTACAAATATATTTGAAGATCTATAAGTATTAAAAAATACCAGGTCTATGCGGAAGCCGTTATCATAAAAGCAACAACTAAAATTTTACTTTTAATCCATATATTAATGTATTATCATCTCATAATTTTTTATAATGGAAGAAAAAACTCCACCGTAAATAGATCCATAATTTATATTCTCTTTGGGTTCGAACCATACACTTTTAAATTGAAAGCGATCTTAACTAAAAATTATACTAAATATTAGTGAGTACAATTATCTTAGTAATTGAACATAAAATAGATTGGAAATTTGAAGAAGATAAAATAGTGTAAATGTGTTTGGTGCAGCTTCAATCCGTTAAAAAGCTTCCTTAAGGTTTGACATGTGTCTGTTTTGTATGAGGGTACCACACGCAATCGAAAGTGAAAGATGGAATTCGTAATAAACTCAAGAGATGGGGGCACATCATGACTAGAAAGCGTCAGGGCTGAGTAGGGAAAGATGAGAGGGGGGTGGGGGTTGGTAAATTGGCACACAAACTCTCTGGATTTTAACTCCACGAGCAAGCTGTCTTCAGGCTATATTCAGACACAACAAGCAATAACGTCAAGATGTGATGGGAGGAACCACGAAATCTAATCAAGATGTAGGTAAAGGTCTAAATTCGAGATATTGTTGCTTTATTACCTGAATAAGGTTTATGACGTAGCAGACACGGAAAGTCTGCCTACTACGCTTCTGGATGTCTTAGATCATATTAAACCATGATATTTGCAAGTTTCATTTAGAGCAGAGACAGGGATGGTAATAAACCAGGAAATTCGTGAATATTAAATATAAAAAGAAACAAAAATTCTTAATAATAGTTGATTAAAGAATATGAAAGAAACAATTTTGTAATACTTTCATTAAAAAAGGTGTGTTCTTGGAATTTTAGAAAGAAAATATATTGCTACCATTTAGTTATTTGTTACCTACAAAGAAAACAAAAATTTCGTTTTTTAGTTCTCATCCATCTTTGTGAAAGGGGAAATGATAATTTTTGGTATAGAAGTTCTTCGTTATAACAAATACATATTCATAATGAGAATTTTTACATTTATAATGTGACCAAATATTTACAATTTTAAAAATATTCAAAGAGAAATAAAAAAATTACATAAACCATACTTTCTTTCATCAGTAATTTCGAAAGTTTAACAAAATATTTTTTTGATGAAAAATTAAATTCAAGGACTATCATTTAAAAGTTTACAAATGTTAAATATCAAGGCCACAATTTATAAATAATTTGTCACTTGCTGAATGGGTAAACACTATTCACATATCATAAGAAACGTGATATTGTATATAAAATAAATGATAAAAAAAATCGCATATATCTTCTTATATAATGTATTTTAGCTAGGAAAAAAATATTAAAAATCAAATTTCAGTAAACTACTCTTAAGTTGCAAATAGCCAAAGATATATTTGTTTTAGTGAGAATTTACTCGCATCTAGAATTCATATTCTGAAAATTGAAAAATCACACCTGGACACGGGAATCGAAACTGGTATATTGGGATTAGTACACCAATGCTCTAACCACTAAGTTATCCATGAATATTTCCATACCCAGGGTCATTAACTTATATTTTAAGGTAGAGTCCGTGATAGACGTGCGGAAATCGTCGGCTACAAATGTGTGATTTATTAATATCACGAGCTATCAGATAACGCAGCCACCTTCGGTACCTGGATACGCGACGAATCCTGGATAGCTCAGTGGCTATAGTATTGACGTACTAAACCAAAGGCCCCGGGTTCGATTCCCATATCAAGGTGTTAACTTTAATTTTCTGAATGGGATACCATTAAGTTTACCTCAGAATAACAAACTCATAATCTTGTTAATCTTAATGAACCCTCCTCATATATGAATTTTAAATAATATTTTGTGATAATTTTGAAAAATTTTAAGTTTTCAAATATAAATTATTTTTTAAATATTTTCAAATAAATATTAGTTTGTAAAAACAATAACATATTTCTGTTTATCATGTAAATAATTCACAGATATCCAATTTGAACTAAATTTCCAAGATCGTTTTCCAAAATTTCAAATTTTTTTAAAATGCGTCATAAGTGAACCACCATTAAATTAATTTATTTTAGAAAACTTATAATCATTAATTATTATATTTATATTATCTATTATACAAAATAGACAACTAATTGTGAACAGAATCATCGTGGCTTTTTTTTATATTCAAATATTTCTAAAATAATTCACAATTTCCTAATATTTTTAAGAATTTGAAGGTTTCAAGAATTTAAAAGGTAATTTTTTTGTGTGTTTGATCTTTGAATATCATATACATATGAATACATATAAAGTTAAATATATACATATTTATGCATATAAAATGAGAGAAAGAAGAGAGAATTGTATAGTTATTTTACAAACTCGCTTACGATACACCATTTATATATTTTTAACATTCACCGTCTTATTAATACTCTATTATTAATCAAAACAAGAACAAAATTCACATCAAAAATAAATCTACTTTGAGAAAAACCCAAATTAAAGTTTTTCAAATTTAACTAAAAATAAACGCAAACTAAAACACAAGTTGGTTGAACAAAAATTGTTCAAAAAATGTATCAGAATAATGATAGTTAGAAACACACGCGCGTTTGTCTGTCCACTTTCATCCAACTCGCCAGTATTNCCCCCCCATCCCTCTTAGGGGATTCTCACGTCTAGCCCACATTTTAGCTAAAAGACAAATCGAACTATTTTAACTTGCTCCAGTCTAGTACATTCTTTACCCTTCTACAAAGGCCACTATACGACGCCACCTATCTTTCCAAACAGCCTTCCTTCCCTACATCCTTTTTAGTCTACATTTCATCTTTGGAACATCTATCGATGAAATATTCTTCCCCCTTTCCTTTTTTTTTTGTCTGTGAGTGTGTTACTTAGGGAGAAGCAAAACTATGGACGAATGGGACTAAAGTGGAGTCGAGAGGAAGCACCATAGAAAAGTCAAACAACTCCAAACCTTTTGAGGGGGAATATTTTTTCTTAAGGACTTCAAGATTATATTTCAAGCTTTCTAACAAACTCTTATATGCCATATACTTTTTCTCATGTTCTGTTATATGCGCTGTAGGTGACCCTTTTTTTTCATATTAAAATATACACATTTTTATAATGAGATGTTAAAAGCAAGCGAAGCAAAGAGAATGTATAAATTAAAAAAGAAAAAAAAGAGATAAAATTAAAAGTTTGGATCTCCATGCTAGTTGGTTTTAATATTAGAATTAGGTTTTTAATTAAGTTGACTTTAATAAAAACCTATAATGTATGGCTATTTCAATAAAGTGTTTATAATATTTTTTAAAACACTTGTCAACGTGATTGTTATCGCCAGCAATATTTTGATTATTTTTAGTCAATATTTGTGTGTATCTCTCGGAAATGACAATATAAATTTCACATCAAAATTATTTTAAATTGAAAAATATAAAAATTGTATAAACTTATATTATGATATAAGATACTATACATTTTGTGTAGCTATAAAATGATTGCCACAAATATACTTTTCCTTACATCACATTTTCCATTCCTTCTTTAAAAACCAACAGTATTCTCTTATCATGTGGACAATATTGATAACGCTTTTCAGTTATGAATTGCAAATTAAATATATAATTTTATGATCACAAAAATAGGTATTTAATTTTAAAAATAAAATTTGAATACAACTTTTGATGAAACTGTGACATACGATGATAAATGGCATTTTTGGAATAGAAACTTCAATTTACATTGGAATAAGCCAATTACGTCCTACATATGGGATTTTTCGTTGTTGTTGGCTAGTCTAACTATTTTATTGTATAAGTTTGGGTTATTCATTAGTGGTGCTAGCTGTTCTAAGAATGTAGAACAAGTGTTTTCAATAAAATGCACCACAATTCGTCTGAATATTTCAAGAAGCTTCAATAGAAGGCTGACACTCTCAATAGGGCCTACGTTTAGCAAGGATCCGAAATATTCCAAATCAAAAACAAGCACTCTTGCAGTGAACTAAACTCACCATTCTGTAAATAAACAAACAATTTATTTGTGTGGGTGTGCACCGCAGTTATGTTAAAAGAAGAGTGGGGAGATTTTAAGGTGGTGATATAGGGGTCGAAAGTGTTTTTGATTGACGTCATTATCCACAAGAGCTGTAATGGTATATTTTAAATTAAATAAAAATGGACACCAAATTATGTTTAGTTTGATGGTCTAAGTTGTTACTGTTACAATAGACTGTACTGGTGGACTGGGCGGTAGGAATTTGAATCCCAGCAGAGTGTACCGAGGTTTGCTTTAAAAACATTGATCCACACTATCCCTTCACAAATGGTGGGTACATTTATTTTTTATTTTTCATTATTCATCACTACTTCATTAGTGTAAGTTTGTGATAGCCAAGATTGGAGTAGGGAGGTGAAGGGCNGGGGGAGAGAATAAGTGGTAATAATCGGTGTGCACACACAAGTTTTGAATATTTGTAAACTACCTACCATTTTTTAATTTGTTTTCTCACTAGGTTTTACTATCTGTTTAGAATATACGTATAGATGATAATTACTCTAATGAGGTAGGGATGATGAAATACTTTGGAGGTAATCCATTTGCATTTGCATCGAAGGAGAGTGGGAAATCATTTACTTGACCGGGATTCAAACACCAATCTCTCCGTCATAGGTAGTCTAATCTACTTCAAGATTGACGCATTAGGACATGTGGGCAACGAAATGGGTAACTTACTAAACTCCGCTATATTTAAGCACCGTCTTAAATATAAGACCTTGATACTTAGTAGCATTGAGTATTTGCTTGATGGAACAAATTCTTCTGATTGGTTGACGTCAAAAAAAACTGTATTCCTTGACAGATGCCTGGCCCATTACATCGGGATTTTCTGGAAAGTTGCCCAAATGTTAGATCACTGAGGAGTAAGATGCATTATACATAAACCATAATAGCCTGATCACTTCGTAAACAATACAGATTGATTATTATTTCCCAAACCGTGGAAAACGAATCCACCCCATTTGAATTACAAATGTCCTGAAGTTTATTCATTATTGTTTGTTACTATTTTTTATAGACAACATGTTTATATGATTGATTGTATTTTGTTCTCTTTAGATTTTTTTTTAGGTTTAATACCAATAAGTTTAGAAGTTTGAAACGTTAAGATTTCATAAAGTGATTTAATTTTGAAACTCTAATTATATTTATTTCTATACAATAATGATTGATGATAAATATTTTCTTCTTGAAAAATATAGATAAATATGTAGGTTACCAGACATTGCCTGGTAAAACCACCCAATGTATTGCGGGGTTACCCCAGGATACGTTTTCTTTGCTTTAAACAGAAAGAAACAGAATCTTAATTTAATTTATTTCAACAAAGTTTTTTATTAAATTTACAAAATCTAATAAAAAAAATTTAAGTTCCGTATTCCAGGTGCAGATGTTTGTGCACAGGGTCTATAAATTTCATAATTTTAGACCTCGGTGAGTGATAGATATTACGAAATTATCATGACCGACCGAAGAACAAACTTTTCATTTTATTAACATAGTCAAGTTCTATTCTAATAAAAAATTAGTTAAAACATTGGAGTAACCTGAATAATAAATATATTGAAGTTCCGTTATCCAATGATATAGTTGATATATACTAGGCTAAATTTTGCAAACAAAGTATTAATAATATATATATTTTATATATAAAGCTAAAGCTCTGATTGTAATTTAAAGAACATTGAAGGATAAAATTATGTAAAATAAGTTGAAAAAAAAATAGCATTCTCACTGTACAATGGTCAAAGTTGACACAATTTGTCAAACGAATCATCTAAGAAACTCTTAGCTTGGCGTATAAATACATAAAAAGAATGTGTAAGCTTTGTGAAGTCTCAAAAAAGTTTGTTTCAATACTGGACCAATTACTTCATTCATTTTTTAGTTATCAGAGATAAGCAGTTTTTAAAAAAAATATGAAGTGACATGCTTAAAATTATCCAATATAAGAACTATTTATAAATGCTTTAAACTTTGAATATGATTTTTCACCATTTTCAACAACAACTGTTGTTTAAGTAGACCTATATTTGTTTTATGATTATTTAATCTATCTAAGTTTTAGAATGCCTACCTAAATTGTGTTATAGTGGCAAATTTTGAAAAATTTGTTAAACTTTAGTTTTGTCAGAAGAACCGACATTTGTAAGCTTTGTTTTCAAGCAACCAAAATCAGATAATTAAAGAAAATATTTTGTTTAAATTTACTAGTACCGTAAAATTATTTTATGATTAATTTAAACTATATTTTATTTAATATTGTGCTCAACTATATTGGTTGTGTATAGAAGCAGCTATAGTTTTTAAATCAATTGCTCAGATTAAATATAATTTCGAAAAGAAGTTTTAAATATACCAATAAAAAAATACAAGTTATTATATTAATATTTCAAAGGAAGTAATATAATTAAATCTCTCAAAAAAATTGTTATCATATTCTTAATCTCGTAAAAACACTTAAAAATATCAACACTGTGAAAATTTGAGATACCTAAATAGACTACGTATTCGATTTAATCTTCGAATGTTTAATCCTAACGATTTCAAATCATTCCAGTTTTGAATATTTCGTTTATTTTTAAACTACATGTCTTAAATCTTGCATTAGTAATTTTCTACTTTTGTTTTCTTTGCCTTAACAAGACTTTTTTCCTCACGCCCTTAATACTCTTAATTGTATCGTTAGTTTACGAACTCCTCAACACAGCCTCTAACAGCATAATAAGTCTCGTGTGTTCGACAACGTAGTAGAGTTAATTAAGTGATCATATCTTAGGTCATGTTAATTTATAGTTTTGTTTGCATTCAAAATGTATCTGATAGGACAACAGGATATTTTAATCTAATTATTCAAGCCGCAATCATTTAATATGAAAAGAAGAAATATTTAAAATCTGAACACACACATATCCTGAACCTTTGTTTAATTTCAATATGTTCAAAAAGCATAGTGTGTTTAATTTTTGTATATTTTTAATGGGATGGAAAAAAATAGATGTGAAAAAACGTGTAATTAGACATACAATAAGAGCTTTAAAAAATGCATGCATATTATTACTCTCTATATCCATTATTAATTAATCTGAGGAAGTTTGTTTGAGTAATTTTACCAGACTTCCACTGGATAGAGTTTAAGGAAACTTCACGGTTAAATTACATATGGAAAAGTGCCCTCTAGTATAAACTTTATAGATTCGAACTTTGACCTCCCCATCACCAACAAAAGTATATTAAGAGTTTGACACCCTTGAGCGCTTGACTACCAAACCAAACCACGAGTTTTTCAACTGTATTTAGTAAACTTTTCTATCTACAGTCGAATAATAATAATAATAATGAATGTTTTTTTAAATATGTAAAGGCCTATTTTTAAATTTATATGTTTTGCATTGTTAGTCATTCTCTGTTTTATTCCTAGAATTTAGTGAAAAATCATCCTTATTCTAAAAAAAAAAAGGATTTCCTCGGAAGTTTAAAATGCGAGTTCTTCATAGAAACGACATTCATAACCCAGCTCACACGGGTACTTCTAACAAATATACGTATTTAATTTTTTTTTTCCCCTCTCTACTTGTCCAATACAACTCCGCGGAGGATACCAGCATCTCTTTATAGTTACACAGTTCTAGCCACTAATTCTACGCTCAAGAGTGGAAAATTTAAAAGAGAGAGAGAGAGAGAATGAATATAAAAAAAAAGTAGTCTTGGGTAAGGATAAGTTCGTTGCTGGCACGAGTGGGGAGAAAAGGCTCAGCTAAGTGCTTGGAAACAGAATGAGATTGTGGGCAAGGCCCCGTTTCACCTGAAATTTGAATTTTGCTTCACGGTCGTCGTGTTACTACCACTTTGTAAGAGCCAGTAATATTAAGCCTTTTTGGTTGAACAGGGGGAGATATTTAGCGCGTAACTCTTCGTGTAATAGTATTAAGGGCCGAATATTTTAAAGTACGTGGTAAACTTTAAGTTTCAGAGTTGTTAAAGGAAGTAGTTATAAAGGCGTTAAATACCAATATGGTGGGCAGTAGACTTAAAAGAGATTATTTTCACGCAAAATAAATTTTCTAACCAAGTACAGAGTTGAGAAGAACATTTTTCCTTTTATATATATATATCTTTATTTGTTGTGTGCTTGTTGTGGCTTATATGCAGTGGCGTGCGGTGACTTTTCTCAAAGAGGACTAGGTTTGAAGACACCTTTCATTATGGGGTTAAAGAGGAATACTCTCCATATAATGTACAATAATGTTAACTTAGCAAATACACTTTTACAGGTCATAGGGTAGGCAAATTATCTCCCTCCAACCGATTCACAATATTTAGACATGGAATAAACAAACAAATACATAAATAAATAAAA
>CABEEJ010004721.1:0-27720 GCA_901482245.1 Timema douglasi | reverse complement strand
GGGGAGATCGAGGTTCGAATCTCGGTCGGGTGAACTGGGGGTGGTTTTTTCCTAAATGGTTTTCCACTCTCCCTCTACGCAAATGCGGGTTCACTTCCTCTAATTCAACCTTCCCAATTCCTAATCCATTAGAGTAATTAGTACTTAAAGCGTATAACCCGAACGGGTAGTAAGACGTGGTGCTAAATATATATTATTATATTCTTTAAAAGTGAGGGCTCCAAACAAAAGTGCGAATAATCGGTCGAGAGCACAGCATTGAGAAAGGTGATCGGCACTGCTACATCCCAGTGAACTACCTTCACTAACCCTGCTACTTGTCTCAGGTCCTTTCCCCAAGCTTTGTTGTGAGGGAACAGTTTTCAAATCCGAGTCCCCTTCCATATTTCACACTTTCAAACACTGTCAAACTAAATTGACAATCGGACACTTTAACACTTCACAAGATCTCTTTCATCAATGGGAACAATTACATAAGCTTAACAACCACAACACTACCACTTATAAGAAGCAAACCAAAATTACATTTACCTGTGACAGAACGCCAAGTGTTAGCATATCTCTTATTAGAGAGACGGACCAGGCTGGTTTCACCTAGTCCTTTCCCCGGTAAGAGCCGATAAGACTCGAGCGCTTCCGATGTTAGTTGGGAGAGGGGAAGGGGTCCGCGCAAGTAGCGGGAATATCATTGAGTATTGTGACAGCGCTTCTGATGGTATTGTGTTGTCATTGTAGAGAGGGAACGGGGGTGTGGGGGCAGCGCACAAATAGCTAGAATATCGTTGAGTATTGTGACGCAAATTGAGACTCAGATAGATTTTATTTTATGCTTTTATTTCCCGTTAAAATTTAACTCAAAATAAATAAACTAGAAATGTCTGGGGACTAGCCTAGTCCTACTAGTCCATTGACGGCACGCCACTGCTTATATGTATATTCACAAATTTTTACTAAACATGAGGAAGGTATACAATAGACAAAATGTAACCTCAGTTGCTTATAAGTGTATAAAGCTAATAGGTAAAGATCACTTTAAATATACACATATATATTTTGAACAACAGCCTAGCTTATAATTATTTCAACTCCCTTGTTTGTTATTTGTCAGAATTTTAGAAGGGCAATCCTTACAAAGATGACACAATGTTATTTTATTGAAGAGAGTTAAAATATATAAATATCTAGATTAAATATCATGTTAAAACTAGAGCTAATCTATTAAAAGTATAATATCAACTAATGTAATCGTTGCTCAGAGAATTATTGAAGGCGAACCGAGGAGTATCCTGTCAGTAATCGTCTTTTTTTTACCTAAAATCACTGAGTTCCGTCACCCACGTGAGTCTGTCGTACTAAAGTATAATACTACTTTACTTGTGAAATTCGAAACTCGCAAATAGCTCACCGCATTACATGCCCGGGTTTTGTTCACTGAGCTTAGTGAACCACGTTCGTATCCCGGCTTGTTGGCTCTTCCTCCCAGCCCGTTCAGCTTCGTTGCTCGTCAACAAGGATCCTTTTTTTCTCATTAGTCATCCTGAAGGGGTTAACTTTTACTCAATCAACTTGCCCTTTTGTACAATCAGTGACTATAGCTAAATCCTTCAAGAAGGAGATATGTTTAACACGTTTGACTTATTGTATTCAAGAAAACTAAATCTGCATTGCCTTACTTACAAGTAATGGCATATTGAAATCGTTATTCGCTATTCAGCTTACCAAAATTATTTTTCCTAATGTCTTCCTGGTTGTAATACACTTACAAAGTGGGTCGAGAGAAAATATATATAAAAAAACTGTCAATAAAATTAAAATCTCATATATATATATATATATATATATATTTATAAATACTAACACTTCTCTGGAGAAATATACATTTAACCTACATAAAATATTATACTTTTATTAATATATATATTAATATATATTAATAAAATTATAATGTTTTATGTAGGTTAAATGTATCATTTATAAATACTAACACTTCTCTGGAGAAATATACATTTAACCTACATAAAACATTATACTTTTATTAATATATATTAATTATCATTTATAAATACTAACACTTCTCTGGAGAAATATACATTTATATATTAATATATATATAATATATATATATTAATATATATATATTAATAAAAGTATAATATTTTATGTAGGTTAAATGTATATTTCTCCAGAGAAATATACATTTATATATTAATATATATATAATATATATATTAATATATATATATTAATAAAAGTATAATATTTTATGTAGGTTAAATGTATATTTCTCCAGAGAAGTGTTAGTATTTATAAATGAGTTAGAAAGCTAAAATTTCGTGAAATTGTAGAAGACCACTAGGTGCTCAAAACTTTCACTTGAAAACATATAAAAAATGATAGTTACAAAAAATTAAATATTATCAAAGGTAATTATTTTAATTCGTCGACATGTTATTTACATTAAAAACCAAGGATATATTAGAATAGAAATTCCAGCCTCAAGTCTAATAGATATTTAAGCTCATAACAAATTGACCTGTTTTTATAGTTTTGTTTGTTTCATATTAATATTAATAAATAAAAAATAGTTTATTTGACAAATATAAATTGCATTGGTAGCGTTCAACATCATTATTTAAATTGAACTTACATTAACATACAGTACTCGAATTGGGCCAGCACGCACCGGAACGCCGTTCCGGTTGATACGAAAGGATATTACGAGCGTTCCGGTTGATACAACACAAATTTAAAGCGTTCCTCCTGCACAATAGAACGCTACTTCATCGTCCTTCGAATCATTTTTTCAAAAGGACCTCCATTCTAGTCCGAACGAACCAAGATCCTACTACATTTCTGTATAGTATATTGGATTTCGAACGGACCTAGATGTTACTTACTACGCGTCTGTATAGTATAATGTATGTTGTATTAAACTTGGTTCTCCAAGAATTTGCTTCACAATAGAGACGACGATTCCTATAACAAGGCATGACTTAGACACCAATATTTTACAGATATTAATCTTTCACCTCTCCTTTTGAAGGCTATTGTGGGTATTAGTTATAGAAAGGGAATTTGCTGTTTTTCTTCGTAACCTTCAGTTTCACATTGTTTTTCATAGTGTAAATATCGAACCTATTTAAAGTCTTGAACTCAGTGCCACAAGTGAACCAGCAAAAAAAAATATATATATATATATATATATGCACACATTTTATAGCACTACCGGTTTTTATGCCGATGCTGCGGATGGGGACCGGTGTATGTCCCACGGTTGGGCAGTAATTATACAGATTTTGTTTCTTATGATGATGATGATGATGATGATGATGATGATGCGGATGACGACTCGTGCTTTCACACGGTTATGTGATTGGATTTTACGTGTATTTCTTAATGTAGGAGTACGTATTAGTTTATTGTGGAAATTAGTATAGATTTAACACTGTACACGATTTATTTTATTTATTTCACTTAACTATTATAAAATTGATATTAAATTGATAAAGTTTATGTTCATTTATTAACTGACGCGGAGAGCCAGAGCTAGTTTTGTTACAAACTGAGATTTTCTCTCTGTTGATTACTATAATTCTGTGTGGATTAATACACACAAGCTGCTTATATATGAACTACCCCTTCCTTCTTGGACCCCTTGTCACCAGTGTTAAAACTAACTAATAGGAGAATTCCTGGCAACCTGTGTTGTGAAGGCTAGCTTCCTGTTGGGTAAAAGGTAGCTCATCCATCACCTGATTTTCAAATAGAACGCAGGGAGTATTTTTAAAGAAAGAAAGTTTTAAAACGCAATATGTTAAAATTACTTCCGAAAGCGCGTGATTCTCCATAGATGAAGTACTAAAAGGAAACTTTACATAAAATTCTTTTTAGGAAAAATAAGCTTCATCCATGACTTTTTTAATATATTAGAGGGGTCAAAAACAATATCATTACAATTTTGTAGGTAAGTGTTTATTTTTGTAAATTATGTAAGATTTTATCTCTACCAAAGTTAGCTACAATATTTCCTTGTCGCATAAGTTTTATAACTAAACATATTTTACTCAAATCGCAATGAATGAAATGAAAAATTACAAATGGTGTTAGTTTTCGGCGGCTAAATCTTTAGAAATGATAAGCGTATTTAATAAAAACTGAGCCTGCTCAGTAGAGTCAGAATTTACTTGCAAATTAATGTCCCAATATGTGATGTCTGAAACAAGCAAATACATACGAAATTCCACCACCCAGGTAATAATGCCAATATTTATTTTTAAAAAACACTGTCCTGGTGTGGTCCGAAATAATACTTAGATAAATTAAAATGTGCACATAATTTAAAGGGCTTCACCACTACAGGCTTAGTAAGCTGGTGGCCGAAGTAAACCCATACTCAAGCTGTCACAAGGAATAACAAGATTAGGAATGAAGTTATCCGGGAAAGAGTAGACCCGGTAGTACAAGGAGTACATGAGTTAGTAGAGGAAGCAAGAGTGAGATGGTATGGGCATGTATTGAGAATGGAAAAGAGAGGATGACAAAGAAAATTTTGAAAATGAAGCATGCAGGAAAAAGATAGCAAAGGTGGCCAAGAAAGAGATGGGAGAAGCAGATAAATGAAAGTGTTCAACCGAGAGTAGAAGAATGAAAGAAATTAAAGGAAGAAGAGTTGTGGAAGAATAGAAGAAGATGGATGTATTTGGCTAAACTGTCCCAGCCACAGGCTGGAATCAAATTTTGATGATAATGATTATGATGATGATAAAGGGCTTTACATTAAAGAACAGAATATCGGGTTGCTTCTGCCTATTTAAGAAACAGTGCTTATTACAAAATATTTTACATTGTAAGAACCATTTTAATATGAATTAAATAATAAAAATAATTTTGAAAAAACTCATAATTGTTCATAATATTGTAAAACAAAGAATTTTTCAAATTTTCTGGTGCCATATTTTTCCTATTCTGTATCAACATTTTGTATGAATTTAGAATTTATTTAACTGAATTTGCGGGAGTGAGAGTAGAAAATATTCTATACATATAACCCTTAGAACACTCATCCGGGATTCGAGCTCAAACCTCGATATTACCAGTAAACCACATTACAAGAGGTTGACACCTTATCCCATGTGATCAGTGGATTTCCCTGGTTGTTTTAAGTATTCCTCATTTTGGTGTCATGACTTATTGGCTCTCGGCTTCCCCCTCCCTACGACAAGACGGCGTGTTCTCGACAGTATCTTGATCGAAAGAGAAATAAATGGCTGCGGCGGATACTGGGTTTTTCGAGCTATGTCCCCAACAGAAGCTCCAGAGAAAGAGGGGGAGGTAATTCATAACTTTACTTGGGAGGGGAAAGAAAATCATATATTTCTTTAGTGTTAGAAGCACGGTTCAAAGTTCGTGGATTTCAATTAACGCGACGTGGGGAAGTATGCATTTACTTTTCCTCGACCCCTCGGCGAGAGCAATATTGTTATCGTCAAAAAAAAACAACTAACTAGATATTTTGATAGATGTCGAAGTTCCCTAAAACCGAAAAAGTGTTTCTCGCTATAAAGTCTGTCTGTCTATCTGTCTGTCTGTCTGTCCGTCTGTATCTCGGCCAAGAGGCAAAAACAATTATACTTATCAGGCTTAATCTTGGCATCAAGAGCTTAATAAGGTTTCGTTGAAGAATTTTTGGAATTAGATATTTAACCCTTAAATTAAGGGTAGTTTGCTGATGGGGGAAAAAAGAGAGAATAGATTTTCTCAAAACCCGCTTCAAAGATTTTAGTAAAAATGTGTATGTATCACTGTTTAACATAATTAATAAAATTTTAACTTATTTTTCTATGAAAAAGACTTGTAGAGTAATTTACATAGGCAGAAAAATCCAATGTTGATCATTTCCCCCCAAATATTTGAGATACGAAATAACTTGACATTTTCTACAACAATGTGTATTATTTTCTTTCAAAAATATTACTAGTTTTTAGTATATGTATATATTTTAAGACAAAAATGAGAGAAAAGCTTTGAGGTGAATTGTACTATTAATTTTATTTATTAATCATGCGTTTTAATATAAAAGCTGTATTGTATCGAATGGTGGCTAAATATATTATGAAGAAACGACCATGGTATTAAGGGAAGTAAACTATCATTAGCGTGGTTAGCGGACACTTAGGGCCTGTTTCATGTCTCAAGTGCGGCCAAACACTAAATACAAAATGACAACTACCTAAACTCGAATGGAATAGGACAGTTTATCATATGATACAGACCCAATTGATTCTTGTCTAGGTAGGTGTTATATTAGAAAGGAACGTACTTTGTGAATTGAGGTTACTAGAAACCAGTTAGATAATTAAGATATTAAAGGACATTAATATATAAAATTGACAGAGGAAGTATTTAGAAAGATCATAAGTTGAAAAAAGCTTTAAGAATACCGAACAATTAAGGAATAGAATTCCAGGGAAATTTACTAAGAAAAGTTAATGATTGAGGACCAGTCAATATAAATAAATACAGTAGTCCTATGACAAAATATTATTTAAAGCCTAATAAAAGTTGAAACACTGGAGATTAACATTAAAGTTAGATGATATGAGGAAATATAAATTACACCATTACAAAATAGTGAAAGAGACATATATATAAATGTGAATTCCAAAAACATTAAAATTACAAAGTATAAAAAAACTAAGGCTTATAGGTTAAAAAATGTAATAGTTATAATATAAATAGTGTATCTGTGATAGAAAGTGCACATAGCTTCAACCAACTTTAATCATTATAAAACACAGATAAAAAGTCAACATGTTTTGTGGTCTTAAAGCATTAGAGAAGTTTATTTAAATAGAAACGTGTTCAAAATGTATAAAACAATTAAAACACATTAAATACGGTTACTGAAGGATGTCACAAGGACGTTCCTTTATGGAGTAATTTAGTTCCTATCCTTAGGATTCTTACGCCTTTAGGCTGGATTGAAGATGCGACTACATGTTTCGGCTTTAATCAGCCATCATCAGGTCTAAGTATTGGGTTTCACACTGGGAATAACATCTAAACCCAATACTTAGGTAATCTTGAAAGTTTCTTTTTCACCTATAATTTAGTCTGGTTATTCACGTTCATCTAACTTAACTTCTGTATTCCTAATTTTTTAGGTTAGCCTTTCTTACTCTCGGTATCTGTTTGTTACCTTTTTGTACTTGTTATATTTTACTCTTTATGCCACACCCATTTCTTAGTAATTTGCATTGGTTTGTCTCAGACCTGATGATGGCTGATTAAAGCCGAAACATGTAGTCGCATCTTCAATCCAGCCTAAGGCGTAAGAATCTTAAGGATAGGAACTAAATTACTCCATAAAGGAACGTCCTTGTGACATCCTTCAGTAACCGTATTTAATGTGTTTTAATTGTTTTATCATTTTGAACACGTTTCTATTTAAATAAACTTCTCTAATGCTTTAAGACCACAAAACATGTTGACTTTTTATCTGTGTTTTATAATGATTAAAGTTGGTTGAAGCTATGTGCACTTTCTATCACAGATACACTATTTATATTATAACTATTACATTTTTTAACCTATAAGCCTTGGTTTTTTTTATACTTTGTAATTTTAATGTTTTTGGAATTCACATTTATATATATGTCTCTTTCACTATTTTGTAATGGTGTAATTTATATTTCCTCATATCATCTAACTTTAATGTTAATCTCCAGGGTTTCAACTTTTATTAGGCTTTAAATAATATTTTGTCATATGACTACTGTATTTATTCATATTGACTGGTCCTCAATCATTAACTTTTCTTAGTAAATTTCCCTGGAATTCTATTCCCTAATTGTTCTGATATTCTTAAAGCTTTTTTCAACTTATGATCTTTCTAAACACTTCCTCTGTCACTTTTATATATTAATGTCCTTTAACATCTAATTATTTAACTGGTTTCTAGTAACCTCAATTCACAAAGTACGTTCCTTTCTAATATATTTACATTTCTCCTTACTAAATTTAATATGAATATAGCAACAATTAGGTAGGTGTTGTCCTGTATCTAGCATCAGGCCACAATTGAGGTGCGCTAAGTCAGACTATGATATTGGCATTTAAACAATAGATAAACAGCATTTTGAGCCCCCCCCCCCTCCGTTAGTGCACCATGCTATGATTCGAACCGAAATACGTAACTCCAGCAATTGTATGCATTATCTCTTAAGCCACGTGACCATGTGGGAAGTCATCAAAAATTAGGTTATTTTATTAAAATTTTGATATTATTTACTAACCCTAATAAAGTAAAAAGAACAAATTGCTGTATTTACCTTATAAAAGAAAGAGAGGAAGTTGTGTTGAAACAAAATTGTTAAAAAATAAATATAATTTCGGAATTTAATGTTGATCTCTTTGGTCAAAGTTTTTTTCGTTACGTACAGTAAATTTGTACAAAATAACTTTTGTCCCTCTTGAAACTAAAATGATTAGGAGGTGGTTATTATTTACTAAATTGAAAGATTAATATAAAAACAATTATTTCTTTTCTCGCAACTACATTTATATATAAAAACAAGACAAATGCTATCAGATCAACCAGCAACATCCAAATAAAAAAACAATAAAAATTATAAACCGAAACAACTTGTTTGAATTTAGTCTTTAAAAAGAAGTTAAACCAATTAAAAACGTTGATATTGGATCACATCTTATCTCACTGATTAGATAGGTTAATTTCTGTTGTGTAAGCCAATTAATAATAATTAATATTATTTATAAATTTTACCTCTAGATATCAGAATGGGGAATATTGTAAGGGCTGTTAGGCCCAGGAAAAGGCGAAAGAGCACATTTATAAGCAGGTAGTTAGTGACAAGTCTTTGGAAGTCAGCGATTTGTAGAATTATAATAAAAGATATGGTACTGTTGCGGTTTGATATCCTGTGTTTGGTCACATACACCACGAGCGAAAGAAGTTGGGATTGGCTGACAGTTGAGTCGTGGAGGTAGCGTGCCCCTCGAAAAATATATTATGTTTTTAATGACACTTGGCGTGGTGATTTCAGTACAATATTACCATATTGTATATTTTTTCTGTTAGATCTATATTTTCTTTCTTCCTTCACCTCTGACAAGTCATCTTGTGAATGTGGGGAATGCCAGGCCTCCACCGTGGTTCGGATTCCACGTTAAACTGTAGGTCCTCCATTTCATCTCACAATCACCCTACCATTACACATTAGCGTAAGTGCGTATAACCTGAACGGGTAGTAAGACGCGGTGCTAATAATAATAATAATAATAATAATAATAATATATTTTCTTTCAGAGTAGGGTCTATTAATTAAAATAATCAATAACGGCTAATGGGATATATTATTTTTGGATTCAAACGGTAGATCTTTTCTAAGGAGAAAAATAATTGATTTGAATGTTTTAAATACTTTCTTCATTTTAAAGTAAAGGAGGTAAAATGCAATTTAGTTTGTAATCAGTGACTTTGCTGTTCTTTACAAGTGAGCTATATAGGTGTAATCTCTGTTTATAGGTTGAAGTCCTTAGAGTATCGATTTGCAACAAAGTTAATATTTATTTAGGGGTGGTGGTAGATCACTTTATTTTTAGCATGTACTGACTCACTGACTGACCTAACTACAGTATATTATAATTAAAACTACCTTAAATATGTTAAAATGCTATACCGTTTGGTCAGGGACTGCTATTGTAATATAATATGTAATAATTCTAAGAAAATTCTCAAATTTGGGGATACTAGTCTTGTCAGTATGGAGCATATGGAAGATTTTATTTAGAATATATTCGCAAATATAAAATACAACAGTTAAATTAACCAATAATAACCAATAAGGCACAAATATTATTAATAATTCTGGTTTACTTACTCGCACTGGAATTTTTATTATAATAAAGAACTATACAGACCTTTAAAAAAAGGATCAGAACTTTAATAATATTATAGTTATCATTAAAATGAGTAAAAACTATTATTGATAAATATAGGTTCACAAATCAACTCACACAAATTTACAAGCAATGTTGTTTTTCAATATTTAAAATAATTAGTTTAAAAATTAAATGTTATTTTTATTTGTATCGAAACAAATTTTTTACCTTATTAAAACAAATATTTTCTACTTGTTCTTTTATTTCCACACCAATTTCACGGCTTCAAATCAGATTTCACTGTTCTATTTGAAAAATCCATGGTTAATTAGAATTGCCTGTCAACCATTTTCAACTCATTGCTTTAGTCTCCCAAATAATTTAATGGAGACGAATACATTAAACTCTTTTAAGTATCCCCCTAAAATAAAATTACTAACGATTATCAAGTTCTTTAAATTGAAAAATGACACTTGGAGACGGGAATCGAACCCAGGACCCTTGGCTTAGTACGCCAATGCTCTAGCCACTGAGCTATCCATTAATTGTCCCGTTCCCGGGGTCATTCGGGTCAGGGTCAGGTTCGACTCCCTTGGCCAAGTGTAATTTTTCAATTTAAAGATCTTGATGTACAGATGTGGCTATATCCTTAATTAACAACTATAACAACTTTGCTATTTAATCAACACTAATTATTATGTTCAAAGAAATGGGGGGAAGGTTTGGGTGCATGCGACTGAACTTCCTTGAATTATCTATTGCGTCCAGATTTCACTCTCATTCCCCTCACACTTATCCTCTGTAATATTTTATGTGGTGATACTTTATGATTTAAGTGTATTCATCTCTAATAAAAGACTTACCAGACTTAAAACAACGATTTGAAAATGATGGTCATATAAATAGAATTAAACTAGAAATTTTTCAAAAAGCTCACATACAATCTAATTCGAAGATGTGAGATTTAAATGAAAATAAAAGGACTACATAAGGAACACCTTTTGTTGTAATAAGATACAAATATGTACCTTTAACAACCATATAAAAATTTCATACTTTACAATCATTATTTTCTCTACTGCAAGACAAAATTGTCTTTATATCTGTGAGAGTTGGTTTACGGACCTAGTTTGATAATACTTTTTCACTCATTTTAATGAGTACAAGATACGAAAGTTCTTAACTCTCTTTTAAACATTTTTTATTTGTTTGAACAAATAATTTGGTCCCGTTTTCTTTGACGACACAGTTGAGGGTTGGGTATTAGTCAAAATCATTGTCCAAACATTTTGAATTTAAAAAAAAACTCATTGTTTGGGACTTCACACACATGCTTCACTATAACTCAAAAAAATGTGTCCATATTTCATAGTTCACACGAGGTTGAGTTCTTTTCAAACAATTGAAGAGTATCCATAACCTTAATAGCAAATTAATCACGTTAATTTTGAAAAGAAAAGTTATAAAAACATTTAAATGTGTTTATATAAATCATAGTAAATTCTAAAAACAGTAATGAGTTATGTCACAATGATTTAAAAGCACTTATCTATGCACACAGAGGACATCCAAACACTCAGTAGAGCAATTAATTCTGATGGATGGGACACGTTAAAAGTCGAATGACCGCTTCGTAGTAACGTGAAAACCCTGTCAACCACACTCATAATTTATTTCTGAACATCAATACCGTGGTGGAGGTATAATCTGCTATCGACACCTTTATCTAGAAACTAATTAATTTAATATCACGCTATAAAATGTAAAAAAAAAAAGTATAAAGCCAAACTGAGCGGCTAGAGACCGCAACGTATAGACCTAAATTTTTTCCTTGCTTTTAATTTATTTTCATTTTTTTTTTCTTTTTATAGTGTATTGTTATTTCATTTGTCTGGTCTGTGAGTAGGCGACTAATGAGAAACACAGCCATGGAAATGTAGAGCCATAATTCATGGTTGAAGCTCGCGCTATCTAATCGCGAGTGTAATCCGTCTTTCACACTCCACCATCATCCCTACTACCCACCTCCACCCTCTACCCAACACCTACAACCACCCCTAAAAATTGTATTGCTCTCGCCGTATTTATTCACCAATGCGACGTTTTGGCAGGTAGAATTTTTTTTTTCCCCCTTTCAGAAATTAAAAACCACGCACATAAAAGATTTGTTATCACTTTTAGAAGCATTGCAGGCGATGCAGACTACCCTTCATTGGGTGATGAATATCGTGTTTATATGTGTGTGTGCGTGCACATGCACCTATACACCAGATTTATCAAGATAGCCTTCTTGTGTTCTACTTTAATCAAAAATAGGTCTTGTAATTTGTATTGCCACAGTGTTTGTATTTGTGTATTTAAACCATTCTTTGTTTTATTATATAAGTAGTGAAATACCCACCTCGGTGGCGTAGTTGGCTAACGCGCTAGTCGTGTTGAGCCCGACTGCTGAGGACTGGGAGATTGAGGTTCGAATCTCGGTCGGGTGAACTGGGGGTGGTTTTTCCTAAAATAGTTTTCCACTCTCCCTCCACGAAAACGCGGGTTCACTTACTCTAATTCAACCTTCCTAATTCCTAATCCATTAGTGTAATTAGTACATAAAGCGTATGACCAGAACGGGTAGTAAGACGCGGTGCTAAATAATAAATAAAATTAGTGTAATATACTGATTTTTAGTTTGTTTTAAGGGCGAAGAGAGAAAAAATAAATATTATCAAAATCGGCTATAACGATTTAGATTAGATTTCATTTCTAAGCATTTATTAATAATAAAAACAAAATGGCTACTCTAAATTTTTCGTAAAGATGACTTTAAGGGTTCCGTACTGATGTGTTTTTTAAAATCATTTCTCCGTAACTCTCTGAGATACGAAATTACTTATCATTGTAAATATGTAGGTCTATTTAATACGATAAAAATCTTTTATTTGAAATACATTTTTATAAAACGTATAGTTTGTAAATCCAAACTCTAGATTAGAGGGATTCAATACAAAAATAAAACAAATTTAATTTTATCAAAAATTTAGAAAAATAGAAGTGCGAAGTGTAACGATATTATGTTTTTTTGTTGTGAAACATATTACAGTACACAACCCATCTCCTAGAAGGAGGGTGATCCCACTGTTCTCCTTCAGTGACCAATTTAGATTAAATGCGACGAGGACGAAGGCTAAGTTAAAAAAGGCAACATAATTATATATATATCTAAACAAACCTAAGGATAGATGGCATAAATATATTAGTGAAAAAATTCAAGTCTTAACGAAACTTTGCTTTTATTTCATTTAACCTTTTATTAAAGAACATATCGCTTCTGCAAACATCTAAGCATATTCATATTTCTTATTTATACAATATCTGTAAAAGCAGAATAATAACAATCTATTATTATTGTTTTTTACAAGACTTTCAAAAATACGTGTATTAAATTTTAATGTCTAGCATTATAAACATGGCGTATACCAATATAACAAACGTAAATGAGAATTTTAGCAACGACTTATTTTAGTGCAAGTCAAAATTGTAACAACAGTATAATAGTTCCGTAATCGCCCCATTAAAGATCAACCTACGCATGGCGTCTACACAAATTACGGAATCCTCCAAACTTTAGAAAGTCAAAATAAACTTAGATATTCTTTCATTAAACGTTAAGGTTTATTCCTAACTTTATCATAAAGAAACATATTATTAATCTCTGCCACGTTCAATAACTGTGCAAAATAATTCCAAAGTTAAATACATAATGTTAACTATACAAGAATAATTATTAACGTCCCGCATTCCAACAACTAAATAATGAAGGCCTAATATTATAAACTTCTTAATATGGATATTAAGACAACACGTTTTGAAAACATACTCTTAAAGTTAAATAACTGAATCCCAGTTGAAAAACAAGATTTGACTAACATTAAAAAAAAACTCGCATTAAAACTTTCCCCACATTACTTTGTATTTTAAGTAAAGTCCTATTTGTCGTAACATAAGCGAAGTTATTTTAATATTTAGTAAAAATGAATGAATATTCATCTAAGACGGTAAATAACAATAAATATACGTAGAGCCAAAAAGAGAATTTAGAAAATTACAATAATATTTAAATTAAAGCCGAACAAGAATTTCTCCTTACATTATATGAGTCTGTATTTGAAGCCTAAGCTTCGTCAATGTCCGAGCCCAATCCAAGAGTGGCTGCTATCTTGGTGAACAGTCTCTTATATAGCGCAACTATCGAACACTCGAGAAAGAATTACACCAAGGTGGGGATCACAGAATTAACACACATGAAAAAGGGGGGAGGTGCGCTGGATTAGATGCGTTGAGAACATTCTATCAAGGCCACGGCTATTCTACGCTGTTCTCGGCGTCCACGTTGTTCCTGAGGCTAGTGGTGGCGCGTAGCGGCGAAATGCTGCACTAGGATCACAGCACTTAGTTGTTTTACTGTTGATATCGTGTGTGGACGTCTTTTTCCGCATGCTCGTCCGGCCGGTGAAATTGGGTAAGCGCTGTTCTTGTTGACTATCCCGTGTTTTTTTTTGCCTTGTAGCAATAATTGCTACAAGTTTTCAAGCTACACGCCAATATACATATATATATATATGTATATATATTTATATTACTTTTCGAGCACTAATTAAAGGTTAAGTATAAGTATTGCGACCGTCAAAAAAATCCAACCAAAGATGTTGATGGATGTCGACTTTTCATGCCTCCTCACCCGCCCCCCTTCCCCTCCTCAAACCCTAAAAAGTGCTATTTTTTGTAATGTATGTGTGCCTGTCTAACCCTAAAAATTAAAGAGTATTTATTTATTTAGCACCGAGTCTTAATACCCGTTAGGGTTATATGCTAAAACCAAGAGTTGTTTACTTAAGGGCGAAAAGAGAAAAAATCGGCTCTAATGATTTTGATTAAAATTCGTATCTAATCGTTAATTAATACTATAAACAAAATGGTTATTTTATTTTTCCAATGAAAATTATTATTCTGGTACCATACAGAAGCGAGAATTTTCATATTTCCGCAACTATTTAACTATCTTTATCTTTTATCTTAAACTATTATTAAATAACTTTATACTGCAAAATTGTAGTACCATTAAAAATTATAAACTTTTATTTGAAATATATTTTTATTAAACCAATTACCAAGAACCTTTCTCTGAGTATATTTAGGAGGTGTTTCCTATAATGTTTCACACTTTTCTCAAAAGAAAATGTGAGTACATTTCCATTTAAATAAATATTTCTCACGCCTACCCCATACCAGTCTGATAATAAGACGTCGAGCAAGTAGTAAGAAGAAAGATAAAAGAAAAAGAAAAAACATTCTTTTACTAAAATAAGACATTCCTTTCTAAATAATGAAAACACATTAAAGACCAGAGGTACACCATAAAGCGTGGAGCACTATTGGTATGCCGTCCAAGACAAAACAACAAATTAGATGCACAAGAGACACCTTATCAGTGAAACCACTAACTAACGTAGGAGAGGGAGAAAAGGGGGAGGGAAGGAGGGAATGACGCATGTTGTTTGTTGTCAGAAGGAACTACATCGTAGTAAGGTTTCATCCTAAGTAATTGCTTTAGTAGCGAGTAAAAGTAGACTCTACTTATATTTTTAAGAGGAAAATGCATGTCTAAACATTCCTTGGAATAAGGAGATTTATCAGCGATTAGTAAGAGCCTCTCCCGCAACCCTCCACCCTCCACCCCTCCACCAACACTCCTACCATCCAGCAGAGATTACATCTATATTAGGTACGTAATAAAACTAGAAGCAGACGTCTGATCATGGTGTTATTTTCTGCATTTTACTTCATAAAGCATTTAAATAGAGATAAGTGAAACCTTTTAATATATATATATATATATATATATATTCAATTTGTTATGATGGAAAAAAATTAAACAATCGAAATTTCACTGTTGCTAACTGAAGATTACAGAAAAACATACTTGTTTGGGTTTTATGGTTCAAGCGTATTTATGTATTTATATCAGGGTTAATCGGTTATGAAATGGGCTATTCCCTAGAATATGTAAAAACTATAGAAGTGAATCACATTTTTTAAATATTATATTTTACTATCTTATACTTGTATTTATTACTTACTTATTCTATGTTATTAGTGAATCTAAAGTTCATTGTCGAACTTACAAAAGTACGCCACTTAACCCTATCCTTAGCTAGTTATATCCAGTCCACCTCATTAAACCCTATCTCTTCCAGATCCATTCTAATACTATTCTCCCATCTGCGTCTTGCTTTTCCCATTGTTTTGCCTTAACGAATAAAGTAATTGTAAATTATCATAATATTATGTCCTTCATTTTTCAATTTTGTATAGTGAGATTTTCAAAAGTAAGACGATTTCTTTGAAAAGATATCTTTTTCGATGGAAATAAAAACAATTAATTAGTAATGTTAGGGTCAAAACAACACAACATCTTAAGATATCAGACTGATTGAAACAGTATTTACATAGCTTTTTGAGAAAATAATATAAATATTGCCTTATCTAGCCTTTCTTGAAGAAATACCTATTGAAGTTGGCTATGGTAAACATTCCGCTAGTCCGTGATTAACTGGCCTGTAGAAATATCATCATTGGGTTATAAAGTTATTATAGTCCTGTAAGCTTCTTTTACTCCGACAAATAAACTTGTTTCCATCCACCAAAAAGTTGAGAATGAGAGAAATATGAGCTCAAGTTAACTTCTTAAGTACCCCTTCCTTATTATATCCTGATGTATGGTAGTATAACGAACTGGACTGCACTAAAGAGAACCAAAGAAAATTTTAATAGCGTCATCTATCTTTAATATAGACAAATAGCTCTCAAATTGGGATATGTATCGTGTAGTCCTAAGAGCAAGCAAATATTATCTATTAATGGCAATATTTTAATGTGTTATAAGTAAACTTTATTTGAACCTAATTTAAGGAAATTGATTTCTTTTAAACTAGTCCAAGGCTTTTATTTGCGAAATGTTTCATCTAGTTTCATTAAAATTTGAATAAAAACAAAATATATACTGTACATTCTACCTAAGTAAAATGGGATTTTTTTTCAATTAGTTTTTACTTGGCTAAAGTATGTGTTTGATGTTTATATCCAGACCTTTAAAAAAATAACATATTATAAAGGGAAGAAGCCTTTTTATATATATATGTGTGTGTGTGTGTGTGTGCTATATATATATATATATATAGCACATATATATATATAGCACACTTCTTTCTCAAGTTAAGTAATTAGTATAAAAAACAGTAATACCACTAGAGAGGAGGAGTTTATTTAATTAATTAATCTAAAATATGTCTCTTCAGGTAATTTAAATAATTTTTTACAAATGAGGGAGTACGAAACCCTTTAAAATTTGAAAATATTTGTATAAATTTAATTCATAGATTGAAGGTTTTAAAAAGAGTTCGAGCGTAAACAATTTACGTTGCTATGACATTGCTTAGTATCCAATTGTTACTAATATAGCTAATATTACTTTTAACCATTTAATTTAAGGAGTAGTGACGAGGAAAATAGTATTGAGGAATTACGAAAATATAAGTGGGGGAAGGGAGATGGAAACAAAAATGAAAAGTCCCATGGGGAATTCTCCTCAACCCCCTCCCCCTCTTAATAACACCACCCCTTACCCTGACCAGTGTATCTGACAAAGATTTGAAACTGACATTGACAATTTAGAAACTTGCGAGCCTTCGTATTATACCCGACATGACTTAAGTTTTTCTTGTTTATTTTTTAACTAAGCTTAGTTACCAGTTACTATTACGCGTTATTTAAAATAGTTTAAGGATAGAGCAACTATTCAAACCCAGCCAGTCTATTCTCTATTCGGTGAAGGATAACAAGACTTAAGACCCTTTGAATAATAGACGCCATCTATTGCCAAATTGCATTAGCGAATATAATTAATACATAACTTTTATATTTAAAGAAAATAACACTTTATCTTTTAATTACTAACACAATTTAATAGAAATTTCCCATACAATGGTGAATAAAAATATTTAATCCTTAGGGATACGATTAAATGGATGCATTTCAATTAACTGCAATATAATTCACCTAGAAGGTTATGACAACATTCATATTATATATATATATATATTATTCAGATTATATAAATATATATATGTCATATAATTGTTTATGTTCACTACCTGCAACATGTGAGGCTACTTGTCTTGATGATAGCTGTATATTCCCTCTATTATGTATACTTGACAATAGCCAACTGTCAATTCCATGCAACATGTATTTGTATTGATAATAGCTAACATTCCACTCCCTGCACCACGTACTTGACCTGATGATAGCTGTCCATTCCCTGCAACATGTACTGTACTTAATTTTTAAATAGCAATATGTGCACTTCCAGACACATGTACAGTACTTGACTAATAAAAGCAAACTGCCTACTCCCAGAAACATGTACTTGACTTTATAATAGCTATCTGCCCACTCCCAGAACATGTATTTGACTTGATAAAAGCTAAATTTCCACTCCCAGAAACATATACTTGACTTTATAATAGCTATATGCCCACTCCCAGAACATGTACTTGACTTGATAAAAGCTAACTGTCCTATCCCAGAAACATGTACTTGACTTTATAATAGCTATCTGACCACTCCCAGAACATGTACTTGACTTGATAAAAGTTAACTGTCCACTCCCAGAAACATGTATTTGACTTTATAATAGCTATCTGCCCACTCCCAGAACATGTACTTGACTTGATAAAAGCTAACTGTCCACACCCCGAAACATGTATTTTTCTTAGTAATAGATAACCTTCCGTCAACTTCAACATTTACTTGACTCAACGACAGCTCTCATTTACCTGCAACATGTAAGTTTACTTGATTCTAGACAGATAATAAAGGTATAGAATGGTAACTCTTTGTAGTATAACTTGAACAGGAATTTGAGCGCTAGGTCGATGTCAGATTAATTAATGCTATCAGCTTAGTGCAAAACTGTACCAAGTACATTTGTAATTTGTTATTTCTTGTATACATTATTACATTAGCTCTAATTTTAGATCTCAGAACCTAATTCTCAATAGCAAAAGTGAGAAACAGAAGTTTGAGGATATATAAACTTATCTGTGAAGTAAATGTAGGTTAATGTAGGTTAAGCCACTAAACATATTGTTTAAAATAATTTTATTTATATGGCTTGAGTAGGTAATAAATTCACATTAACTAACAAGTCTACTAAATATTTTAATAGGTATTCAAAATAATTATTACAAATGATTGGTTTATGCCATTATTATGACATCCCAAAAACGCACAATACGTTCAAAGATAAATATAAATTTGTCAGCCAAACTTAATCTAACTTATGCTTCATTGGTGATTGTGATATAGGCTACGGACAAATTAAAAAATACCCATTTTAAAAGCTCTTAAACTTTATATTAAATTAAAAAAACTCATAAAATTAATAATGGCGTATTTTAAATTTCAATTTTCACGGTTTTAAAGCAATTTATAGAAGAAGGAAAGGCAAATGTAAATGAATTGAGATTTTAAATATCAAAAATTAAAGAAAAGACATCGTATTTATTCGACAGTAGCGCTAATGTGTGTGATAGAGAAGTTAACAATGCCTACCCTTACCCCTATAGAGATCCAAGACCATGATTCTAGAGTATAAAACAGGCTCCAACTGTTGTAATAATACCAACAATATAGTTTCTAAGAAATAAGACACATGCCACTGTTTTTTTTATTATACTTTAAGCCGTGTCAAATGTTGGATTCATGAAGTTGCCCTTACGTGCAAGGAATACACTAGTATATTTGATCCCCCCCCCCCTTACTAGCCCTACTAGCTAGCACCCACCCATCGCTTTTCCACCCAACCGGTTGTGTTGTAGATTCCAGCATGAACAAACACAATAGAAGATTTATTTAATAATGTTGTCCAAGCAGCCTTATCCTCTTAATTTAAGCATTTATATGTATATGTGTATATAAATGTGGAGTTCCTAAGATTATGTACCCTTCCCGTCTGTTTCTATAGAAATGCCGCTAGTTAAGAGAGACTGGGTAACCAATTACATTACTGAGGCAGGCATCTAAGTACCTTTCCATGTTATGAAAGGCATCATCCTCGGACCTCGCTTACTTTTGATTTAAGTATTGCGATGAAAATTTCTCATATAAATATATTATTGCAAGCTTATAAAATGTTATAGATTCTATCACATATCGTGTATGCTTAGCAAGTACTTTAAAATAATAATAATAATAATATTTAGCACCGCGTCTTACTACCCGTTTGGGTTATACGCTTTAAGTACTAATTACGCTAACGGAATAGGAATTAGGAAGGTTGAATTAGAGGAAATGAACCCGCATTTGCGTGGAGGTAGAGTGGAAAACCATTTAGGAAAAACCACCCTCAGTTCACCTGACCGAGATTCGAACCTCGATCTCCCCGTCCTCGCCGGTCGAGCTCATCACGACAAGCGCATTATTAAAATACGCCACCGAGGCGGGTAAGTACTTTAAAACAGTCTGATAATATTAGCACGACACCTACAAGCTAACTTGATTAAATAATGGACCCAGACCCCTTATTATTATTAGCACTGTTTCTTACTACCCGTTCGGTTTATACGCACTTAACGTTAACGCGTAATGGTAAGGTAATTTTGATAATAAATGGAGGACCTACAGTTTAACGTGGGATCCGAACCACGGTGGAGGCCTGGAATTCCCCACATTCACAAGTTGTGATTGATACACGTCTTGTCAGAGGTGAAGGAAGGGTTTGGTAATCAGATAAATCTGTTCTGGGACATAGGATTGAGCCCCGGACTCTCAACACAGAAGTCCAACACCTTACCCCTAGACCACCAGGTCACCATCCCTTTTTACTCTTAACGGTTTTAGAAGAAGCCTCAATTTACACAATCATAAACTTTTCGGTCATGTAGGGAATCAAACTGTGGTTCTTGGATATAAAAGAACACGTGCTAGCTGGTGATATAAGGTGTCGAGCAATGTATTAGTAATTGTTATAGATAAAATTAAGTTCAGTACATTAAAGATAAATGTTACACATATAAACTTTTTTTTAAACTTGGTCGTCCTCAAATATTAAATATTTACTTATCAAATTAAAGAATGTAAAACAGTTAATACGGCTAGCTAAAAACTACTATCATTGAAACCTAGGTTTTCCGTTTAATAAGTCGTGATATGAACTGGTGGTCTAGGGGTGAGGAGTCAGACCTGTGCTCGGGGTCGGGGGTTCAATTACTGGTCCTGTCACAGATTTATCTGATTGCCAAACCCTTCCTTCACTCCTGACAAGACGTGTATTAACCACAACTTGTGAATGTGGGGGAATGCCAGGCCTCCACCGTGGTTCGGATTCCACGTTAATATGTAGGTCCTCCATTTCATCTCAAGATCACCCTACCATTACAAATTAACGTAAGTGCGTATCAACCAAACGGGTAGTAAGATACGATGCTAATAATAATAATAATAATAATAATAATACAAGTCGTGATTTGATATAGGTGTTTTAGGAAGTACACATCAAAATAGAATTTTAAAAATATATAGGCTACAATTTAAGTTTTAGTCATAAAATAAATAAGTAATGTATTTAGGATAAAATTAATCTGAACGGAAAGTGTTTAAAATGTAATTCATTTTCTAAATTTATTTAAAATGTAGATATATTTGATGATTTTAAATCTTTAATATGTCTCAATAAAATGTTAGTAATATTTGTGACTAGATTGTTATGATATTTATTTGGCATTAATATTTAAAGATTAATTTGATATTTATTTGGCATTAATAATTAAAAAGGCATTACTTTTGACTGCCATTATTTTTTTTCTCAATCCTAAGTATTCAAAACAAAGAATTGTGTATATCCCTCTTTTAGAACAGTTATTAAGCTAATAAAGTATTTAGTATTTAACTACTTTATACTCGGAGTCTATCAATTGTGTACCTTGTAGTATAGTACATTTCCATATATTTTAAAACCAGCATAATCCATATATTTATGTAAAGTTAAGACTTAAATTTACCAACTATTTAAAGCCTTTTTTGTGTATTACTTATCATATATATGAAAAACATTTTTATGAATGCTGATGATTATAAAAATAAAGTATAAATTAAAACCAACACAAAATATGTTATATTTATTTCTGTTGTAATAGGGGTTAGCTCGATTACAACATTTTGTATTACACGTGAAATATATCTTAAATATATAAACAAATAAAGATTTTACAAGTTATAATATGTTTCGTAGAGATCGCTTCCTCCATAGCATCCATAAAACATTTCAGCTATTTATAGAATCAGGTAGTTTGAGAATGAACCCAAAAGTACAGAAACCGCAGAGAATTATATATGTACATGGTTTTTATATTTTTAGTTTTTTTATTTGTTGTATTTAACAAGATCTTTCTGAACCGACTGATTATATCCGCAGAAGAGAACTTTATATGAGTGAGAGCGAAAAGGATTATCAATTTTGTCTGACGAGGTATTTTCTCATATCTTCCAGGGTTATGTTACGTACCACAATCGATATGGAACCAACGACTATACTTTTACTTCGAAGGAAGTTGTGCAACGTAATCTTATTGCTCAAGAAAGATCGGTTGACCTCGGTTGGGTGTGAACCAACGCATATCATATGATGAGGCGAGAACTTTACTCCAATATTACCGAGGACGACTTCTTTATACTAAATATTTCATAAATTCGTGATGGTTTATTTAATTTGTGAGCTAGAAAAAGCTTTGGTCTAGTAAAAATAAATAACTGGTTAAATCAACCAATGAAATTAATTCCAGCTAGGCTGTAAATTCCGTCACTTTAGTGTTGACATCGCAAACAAAACAACACATCCAATTTTTTCCGGGAAAACGACTTAAGAGGTTACTTTACATAAGGTGATATCTCTAATTTGGATCATATCTCTGGCACCCCTTTTAATTTAAATCTATTTTAATAAAACCAATTTTTTTCGAGGTATAAGTAATTATATATATATATATATATATAATGGGGGTAAGAAAAATGGGGAATTTCTCTTTGGTGAACAGGTGTTACTTTTTCATCTACTTTTTTTCGAAAAAGTATATATTATTTCATTTATTATCTTTTGTTTATGTATATTGCTCTTTTTTCAGTCAAGTTTCTGCAACAGTGTATATTATTTCATTTTACATATTTTTTTACTGTTATGAGTCTCCATTTTTATATAAATAAGCGATAAAAATGATGTTCAATAAACTGTAACATTTATTTTTCTCAGTCAATGAGTCGAGATATATAAGTTTACAATAAATTGAGATATCCCATTGACCAGATGTGACAACTTTACTGATCGAGCCACCGAACGATAGCTGGCACACCTAGCCATTTAAATGCAATACTCAACAATCAAGGGAATTAAGAGACAATGGTTTCATCCCATTTTCAGATGAACTGATGCGTAGCATCTTCATTATTACGGGGACCAACGAAAGGAGAAAGGGAGATAGAGGGGATTATAGCGACAAAACGAATTAATAGCGCACTCACAGATACACCATGTTTGAAATGATAGCAATTACTGTAATGGTGAGAATGAGAGAGATACTTTGAATGAGAGGGTGAGAGAAGCTACAAACACACACACACATGAAGCACCCATGTGAAAAAATGGCAACCCCTTCGTTACCGCGTTCCCCATACACGCATGATTCATCACTCTCCCCTCTTTTACACCAACTCGTTCTTCCAGCCCTTCCTTCATCCCCATCGTATTCATTTTTTTTCTTCCCCATTCCGTTTCGCACATCCCCTTCCAACCCTATTCTATTCTGGGTAGTTCATTCGACAACTGTTCAATAATTCAGTTGAAAGAGAGAATTGTAATGGTGCAATTTTCTAGGTGAAGAGCTGTCTACATGCATCGACAGGCTAATGACTAAATACTTAAATTACTTAAAAAATGTATTTAGGGTTTATTACAATTTAATATCCGAGCCCAAAAAGCTATTCAAGTCTTTTTTTTCGTTTATTCGTTTCAGCTAATACTATATGAACAAATAAAAAAAAACTTTATGGTTTAGATGGACAACATGAAAGCTAATTTACCGACACGAATGAACACAAATTGACCCCCCCAATTGAGTGTACAGATTAGAAAATTGATCCAAAATGGGGACGCGGAGTCCTGGCTTGATAGACGAGAGAGACCACTGTTAAAAAAAAATTGCCTTTTCAAAATTCTACCATGGCAATTTTATATCACGGTGGGATTCTATTTTAACAGTTTTATTATTTGCCCAGCCCTCCAAACGAAGAATTCAAAAGTAGACTCTGCTTTGGTCAACGTTCTTTCTGCACCATAAAACCCGTGATTATAGAAACACATATTTCTTCCACCACGTATTACTACCCGTATGGGATAGTATTTTAACTGTGCTAATGGAATAGGGATTACATAGCTATAGTGAAGAATAGATGTACCCGCAGTTGCGTGGAGGTAGAGTGGGAACATATTTCAGGAAATAATTTCCTTTGTATACCCGGGCAAGGTTGATACCCACAACTTCCCGTAAGTGTAAAACAAGATTAGATAAGTTTGGCAACTAAACCACGTGTCCACCTGTACATATCGAATGAAAATCACATAGGGAAAATCTAATTTGTTTAAAGTTATGAGTGTACCTTTAAAAAAAATGGTATAATGCAATCGCACAATCTTTCTCATTATATGTATTATGGCTGCAAATATAATTTTCAAAATTCGAATCTCAGTAAATTGTCCTAAAGTTTATTTTCTTCATAAAAATAAGTACTTCATTTTGTTAACCATAATAATCGCTCTCTCCCTCTCTCTCTCTATATATATATATATATATATACATCTAGATTAGGTACGTGATAAAACTCGAAGCAGACGTCTGAGCATGGTGCTATTTTCTGTATTTTATTTTGGTAAATGCATTTTAACAATATGGTTTAATATATATATATATATATTAAACCATATTGTTAAAATGCATTTACCAAAATTAAAAATTTCCAAAATAAATTATTGGTTAACTACCCTAAAAATATTTGCTATTTGTAAAAATGTATTCTTATTTATCATGAAAATTTATTCCCATATTTACATTTTTAAATCCGTTTTCAAGATCAATTTACAAAAAATACAAATATTTTATGTTTTTTTTAAACTAAAATACCGTTAGAATGATTTGATTAAAATTATAATGATACATTATTAGAGATTGTATAAAAAGTCGTCAGTAAATTACCCAAAAAGAATTTTCCGAATGTCCATGTAAAACACTCTTTAGATATACATTTTAAGCAAAATCATTATAATGATTTTCAAAATATCTCAAAATTTCAAAAATCCCTCGTCAGCAAAAGACATTATATCGAAATTTTTACCCTAAGCCAAGTAAAGAGTGTTATATGATGTAAAACATTCCCAAGATATCCATTTGTAATCAAATCATTCAGGACATGTTTAAAATATTTTTTTAAATAATTCATTAGTTAACTACCCATAAATAATTGTTTACCCAAAAAACCACTAAATAATGTTATTTGTAATTTGACACAATTGCCATACTATACACTTTGAATAAAATCGTTGAAAATTCTCGAAATATTTAGATTTTCCAAAAATTTCACATCAGCAAATGAACAACTCTTCAACAAATTTGGGCTCAAAAACCAACAATACAGTGCTATTTATCACGTCAGTCAAAACTTAGGTATGTATTTTGTATAAAATCATCCAAGCCATTTTTGAAAAATGTTCACGTAAATAATACAACTCATCAGTAAGCTACTCTTAATTGAAGGGCTAGGGTAGAAAGAAAAGTTGTTGGTATATCCCTATAAAATTTAAATATCAAATTTGAACAAAATCCAGCAAAACGTTTTGGATCCATGGCCAGGGGAAAACAAAAATAATTGTATAAATCCACATTTTCGGATTCGTGTTTTAATAAAACGTCATAATTACGAGAATGTTTTTTTTTCCACGCCCCCACAGTACTTTATCTTGATATGAGAAAATAAAAAGTATGGTCGAGACATAATATCAATGTAAAGATCTCTTAGTTTTGTTTGGCGCTGATGGAGATATCAGGATTAAAGTCCTGAATTTGTGAATTAAATTAAATTAAATTAAATTAAATTAAAAATCTCCTACTCTACTTCCATGAAAATGCTCTCCACCAATATTTAATTAACTCCAACCCAGCTCATTAGTATGGATGCATGTGGATGGCACGTAAGGGTAGTAAGCTACTAATAAAAAAAATCAAAGCCAAAATTACTAGCTATGAACTAAGGGTACCAAGATCAATTCCCGGCGTTTCCAAAATATGTATATTTAAATAAATGTGAGTTTTCACTCTCACAGTGATACATTAACAAATTGTTATTATTATTATTATTAGCATCGCGTCTTACTACCCGTTCTGGTTATAAGCATTACGCTAATGTGTAATGGTAGGGTGATTTTGAGATGAAATGGAGGACCTACAGTTTAACGTGGAATCCGAACCACGGTGGAGGCCTCAAGATGTCTTGTCAGAGGTGAAGGAAGGGTTTGGTAATCAGATAAATCTGTGCCGGGACCAAGGATTAAACCCCGGCCGCCAGCACAGAAGTCTGACACCTTAACCCTAGACCGACAGGTCACTCATTTAACAAATTGGAAGTGGGTTGGGTGTTATGTTTATTCTATATTTAAGTTATAATAAATCAGTTCATAAAATCCAGGTAAAATGCTTCAAATAAAAGATAGATTTAATTTATTTCCACCCTGGAGCTGTCATTTAATATTTGTTTCTTTAATATGTAACCCTAAAGTTGTTCTTGGGATGTGTATAATCAAGCTATTATTTTTTTTGCCTCCGTTTAATTCCTCGCATGTATTTCCCATACGTATGATTAGGGAAGTAATTAGCTTAGGTGGACGTATGGTTTAAGGCCTCACTACAGAAATAGTTTGACCTTCTGAAGATGGTGAGAACGAGTTTCGAATCCCGGTCGGATGTTTTTTCCTAAATAATTTTTCATTCTCCTCCGACAAAAATGCTAATATATTGTTTCTAGATTCAACCTTACTTATAATTAACACATTATAATAATTAGTACATACCCTTATATGTCAAACGGGTAGTAATACGCGGTGCCATAAAACAATATATAAAAATTGGCCAAATGCATTCAGTTTTTCCTTCTTCCCTCTAGAAAGTTCCATTCCTAACGTCATACCATCTTAAAAAAAATTGTACTCACATTTGTTTGAAATTATAGTGAGAAAAAATTTGTGAAAAAACTAGATTAGTAAACCTGGTTGAGCTTCAAACCACGACCTCTTCGCTATCACCTAAAAAGACGGAAAAATAATGTATGACACGCGATGTAAGCACTAAAGTCCGCCCTATTTTCCCCGATGATGGTAAAGAGAACACGGAGAAAGGCTAAAGTGCATGTCGGATAGATAGGCCGGGGCTCAACGCGTCGTTCCTATAGAAAGCTTC
This sequence comes from Timema douglasi, assembly GCA_901482245.1. NCBI lineage: Eukaryota > Metazoa > Arthropoda > Insecta > Phasmatodea > Timematidae > Timema > Timema douglasi. The sequence goes on along the minus strand of CABEEJ010004721.1, from coordinate 214 downwards.
TATTTCCAAGCCTCATCAAACACACACAACAGGGGATTGTAAGGGAGGGTGAAGAGTGGGGGGTTGATGTTCAATTTTGCGCACAACATACACTGGATAACACTAAAATGAATGTACACTCCGTCGGAATTGTAAGGTAGCAACTAACTGGCTCAGCCCACGCGGTATGCTATACCTCCTCACATGACTGCAGGATAGTTTGCCTAGGCTACGC